>JBBPTO010000355.1:0-33590 GCA_038094155.1 Pulveroboletus cf. aberrans | reverse complement strand
GGATCATCAAATCCAAGTCTGAGATAACTGCTTCATACTGAAGTTGGCCCTAAAAAGTTGAACAAGGCATGGAGGAAAGTCAGAAATCATGATGTAAAACAGCAAAAGAACTCCAGAGTAAAGTCCTATGCAAGAAATAGGGGTGCAAGTGTAGTTCTTGACCCAAAGGGATTGCAAAGAAAGCAAAGAAAAAAGAAGAGGACTGTAGAAAAGGCTCACTAGACATCCACAGGACACTGGAAAACTCAAGTCTGGCTTCCCCCCATTCAGTAGGGCTAGGAAACCAACTTTGATTGCCAGACTTGAGAGGAACTTGAAGGGAAAGGAAGGGAAAAGACTTAGAAAACCAGACTTAGAGGCTTAGAAATGGTGGTGGTTACTTGCATACTGTCTAGAAACTAATTCCTAGGTACAAAAGTCTAATCTGGGCATATCTGAATGAAATACAATAAAGAAAACATGAAAAGAACAAAAACCTGATCAAACCCAGAGTGCAGGAATGGATTCCAAGGCATGGGAACACTGGGTCCAGTGTGCAGAAACCTAGGTCCAGACATCAGATTCAAAACTAACCTTCAGACTTCAACTTGAATGACTTGGGTTAGGACAAATGGCAGCAGTGTAAAACAGCAAAAATAACTCAGAATGAAGTCCTATGCAAGAAACAGGGATGTGAGTGTGTATCTCAACCCAGGGAATTGCAAAGAGAATGAAAAGAACTATAGGAAAGGCTCACTAATTGTCCACAGGACACTGGAAAACAAGAGTCTGGCTTCCCCCCATTCAGTAGGGCTAGGAAACCAACTAATCTTGCAGGACTTGAGGGAAACTTGTAGGAAAATGTAGGGAAAAGACTAGGGAACCAGACTTAAAGGCTTAGAAAAGGTGGTGATTACTTGCACACTCTCTAGGAACTAATTCCTAGGTACAAAAGTCTAATCCAGGCATACCTGAATGAAATACAGTAAAGGAAACATAAAAAGAACAAAAACTTGACTGAACCTGGAGTGCGGGAATGGTTCCCAAGGTGCAGGAACACCAGGACCAGTGCATGGGAACTCAAATCTGGACATTGGATTCAAAACTAACCTTTGAACTTCAATTGGCTTGACTCAGGTTGAAACAAACAGCAGTGGAACAGTTTCAGGTTTGGTAGGAGCACTGGATAGGGGCTATCAGACTGCAGGAAAACTCTGGATATCACTGTAGAGAACTTCACTTCCCTACAGTGGGTCTCAGGTTTGGCAGGAGCGCAGGATAGGGGCTATCGGACCGTGGGAAAACTCCGAATGTCACTGTAGAGAACTCCAGTTTCCTACAATGAAGTTTTGGCACCTGTCTTCTCATAATCCAAGATGTGTCTCTTGAGCACCAATCAGCATTCCAAATACACATGACAATTTCAAGTCACATTTCATCCTGGCCTGATCTGTCTGCTGAACTTGATGAGCATGAGTTAACAGGAGGATACAAGGGTGCTCCTGTTGTGCAAGATAGAGAAGAGAGAGATGAGCCAAGGATACTCACCAAAACAGAGACTAAAGTCCTTGTGATCAAGTTTGGATTAGTCAAGATTGATGAGATCAACCCTTGTGAGCTTCTTAGAAGCTTGATCTTGAGAGAAAATAAATCTCATTAATATTACATCATGGCACTTATTGTCTTTAAATACATCCAGGAATCTGTATGTACTTGTATGTGATGTATGCAGAATAAGGTTGATGATGTCAGAATGACATCAGGAGATCTGTCAATCTGCCCCACATATTTGAAATAAGTGAGGTTAAGTTTAGGTTAACTCAACACAGCAGTTGTGAAGCTAGGAAAGCTCCAGATCAATGACATCATAGCTGAGTCATAAAAACTGCATCTAGATTATCATGTGGTTGATCCTTGAGAAGTGTAATGAGATTACACTTTGATTAACCTTCTATTAGGCTTGACTCATTAATGAGTCAAGCCCAATGCTCAACCTGTTTCTTTAGTAACATGAATAGTGTAACATCACTATGGTCTGCTTGTATTAATAGAGCACAGGACCTAGTGTTCAATTTATAGAATCTCAACATGAATGACCCAAGTGAGTGCAAGCTGAAATTCACCAAACAGAACCCTTCCACATTTTTATGTGATTGTGCTGTAAAAATCTCCAATTAAAGAGACTTTATTGCAGAGAATAGATTGCTTGTATTTCCATGTTGTTGAAATAAACAAGAAGATGTCTGACTTACTAAATGAATAGATTGTTGCCTATGTATACTCTTTTATTACATCCCTTGCATAGTTTTTTTTTTGTGGTAACAGCATCCTCAGCCTTTTCTTTGACTCTATGAGATTAAATGTTTTATATTTGTGTTGTACAACCTGAGGTCCAAAAATGCCTGAAGGGCAGTGCTATAATTTCTCAGGGTGGGATCCCAATCCCACAATATTTTTTTTATACCTGTGTGATGGCTGTGACAAATGATCATCTTTCTCTGCCTATCACCATTGTGTATAATTTAAAAGTTTAGAAGGGTTTTACCACGTTCACTGTCACATTCAATATCCATGTCTCAGAAAGACTCCAACTTCTGGCAAGAGTAAAGGAATCCCTGAAAGACCTCTGAAAAAGGGAGTTTAAGTCCATAGGAATATATGTAGTATACTACCAATCATACCATTCAATCTCATGGACCTTTAGGGATAGGTTTACAATATTTCCAGCTATCCTATGCTATATGCTGCTATGTAACTCAATATTCAATATTCACACAGTGTGTTGCTCTGCTTAGCAGTAGAAAATGGGTCTTCTTGAGTTGAAGTCACTCCAGTGTGGAGACAAGGGTGAGTCGGTACTCAACACTTATCCAACTTATGCTGGAACTCATCAATGTAAATGGATAAGTTGTTATAAATTACATTTGAATGAATAATAATCACCGGTAAGGACATAAATATACCAGATGACATGCGAATACTGGAAATGACATGTGTCAGGATGGATGGTTGTGAAAAGAGCATCAGAAGCATGGCAGCCTGAAGCCAATTCACACTCAGACGGATTGGGGGACCCACAGCCGAGGCACAGTTTTTGAATTGCATCTTCCACAAACTGCTGCAAAGAAGGGCTGGCTTCCGGTCCGTGTGATCGCGCGGACGGATGGTGGGAAGGTCAGGGAATTGCCGTTCATTTTGAATGATTGACTTATTACAATTTAAATGGGGTACTCAAATGACGAAGCCAAAGGAATATTCCCCAGCGATTATGTACGTGCCTCTCGAGAGTGACAAGGTTGTTGAGCCTGTGGCATGTTGCATATTTTTTTCTGGCCAATGCCTTCTCAACTTGAAGGGTTGGTAACCAAGTAACCAAGTTTTTGTTTGTATTAACTATCGTTTGTTGCGTATGTAAGACGCTTCATTATGAAGCGGCATGAATCTACCATTCCAGGCGAGCATGCTGCAAGTCTTCTTTCGTAAGTGGCGCGGAAGTGAACGATGGCACCCATTTTCTGGCTCATTCACTACACGGCCACCTGGCGGAGGGTATTATCGCCGTTGAGCCCAATCACTCCAGGTGAATATATTGTATCACAGGCTGCACTTAGCCTGACAGAGTGACATCCGTGGTCTGACCGACTCGGAGCAGACGTTCATTTTCATTTCATTACAATTTTGTTCGCCGGTCAGATGCATTGGTCGATCGCATGACCACAATGGCCGCGGCTTTATATTTGGAGAACTTTGATTTTATTATCGGTGTTTCCCCTGAATGGTGGTATCAGTGAGCGAACCGACAGGAGCGTCAGGGACCATCCCAAGGAACGATGTCGTACCATTACGATGCTACGCAATCGTACTAGTGAATATGATGAGAGCCAGCAAAGACAAATATAGTGCTCCATCACAATTAACGGCGAGAAAGGATACAGGCATTTGACTTGGTGAGTTATCGTCTGGAAGTCTTTCCGTTCCCTCACATGACAGAGTCGTGTTTGTACGTTTGACCGAGGTCAGGGGGCCAGCGCCAGTGCGAGACACAAGGCTGGCTTCATACAACTCATGCATTCATTACGAACTATACAGCATGATCCCCTCGAGATGTTATAGTCACCGTTGGGCTGGGTCCCTAGGTTGCCCGTTATCTTGGCCGCTGTGTGATAATCGAATTAATTTACCTCCCAATGGTAAATCCCTGGGCATGCGTACCATTGCGTTCCTCACGGGCGTGAAAAGCGGCCTTCTGTTGGATAAGCGACAAATATGTATTGATCGATAAGTTCAGCCCACTGAAATGTCTTACTTCGGCTCAGAATGCCTAAGTAGTGACCCGCTCCCTCAATGGGGGATTTTGTTCTCCCTATTCTCCCCCATGATTTTTCTCGACCCAGAGGTAGGTAAACTGTCTTGGACGTCTACATGGGACTGCTGATTGGGAAGTTATGTCGCTGTGACCTTGCCAAGCCATGCCACATACCAAAGTGTTGCAAGTCGTGGGGACTCCCACCCCATTTCAAGGACCACCCCTCGCTCCACTTCAACGCGTCAAACGATCGCACAATAGATCACGTCAAAAGCATTTCGAATTCTCGCCCAATGGAGGTTGCAGGACCCGGAAATTTTCACAGTCCGACCCTTTCCAGAAGGTCATCCACGCTGCGTAGAGGAGGCTAGAGCAGGGAACCTGTCAGGAGTGTCTTCCCCAAGTGACGGGCCATTAGTAACGACCTGTCTGGTGCTGGCCGTTTCCCTTCCTGGTCGATGTGTCTGCAACCGCCGCTTGCGTGTATCTGACATTTCCGAGAGCCATGTTGATTTATTCACGGGCAGCCATCGACCTGTTGATCGATCATGTGGTACCCCCGATGGCGGGAGCAGAGAGCCATACACACCAGGCGTGTATCAACGTCTTGCAACGTTCTGCTGGTCGGCCGAAAGTGGTAAGTTGTGGAGCATGTTCATCAGATCTCCCACTAGACGAAGGGGATCAAACTTGGACCACCGCGGGCATCAAACTGGGGGAGGGCACGAACATTTCCGCGTCGCCTCCGCAACGCGTATAAGAACTTGTCCAGGGAAACCATGAGCGACATGTCAAACGACCTGCCTCGTCTTGTCTTCCTTACCTGTTTGTGACCTGGGTTGCTCGCAGAGGGCTTTCGTCACCGTGGCTTCCCTCCCTGCATCGTCATCGCAGATCCACGCATCGAACACCGTCGACCGTCATTCCACTCACTCGAGGGAGTCCCGCGTCGGTGTTCTTGCGATGGATGACTGCGACGTCGATCCTCGGATAGGACTGCTCGCGGGTCCAACGTTCTCTTGTGTGCGTCAGGGCGATAGGAAGACAGGGAACACATTTTGCTTAGAGGTGTCGTGTGCTGCGACGACCCCGTCTCATTTTTGCCGCTCTCTTTTCACCTACTCTTACATCACATGCGACGTTTTCCCGTTGCCATGCCTTGCATGTTGGGGTGACACAGGAGTCTAGAAGTATGGGCCATCGTCAAGTCTAGGCATGCGGTGATGTGATGGGAACAAACGATACCGAGTTGGACTCGCTGATGCCCAATACTAGTTGCTGGAGAAGGAGGTCTCTCTGACTTTGTCCCGGGCTTCTGTGGGTCGACTCTAACGTTCGGGCCCGACTTCGCTGTTGGACTGGTCATGGCATATCCCGTTAATCAAATGGATGTTGACAGGGGAGTACGCACGCCGGCGTTCGGAGACGCGACCCGTCGGCAGGTCATTATCGGAGCCTGCTAGGGCTATCATACCAAGTTGATCACCGTGTGCGGGCTATGAAGCGCTCCCTGCCAGGACTCAGACATATTTTGTTCTGGAAGCGTCGCAGATGGGCGACCGGCACCTTGATCGGGCTTTCCGCTTAGCGCCTCCGACGGGTGACGAGCAAACGACAAGACGTCGCCAACGCAGCTTCAGGTTGATCATCGGAAGAAGAGAGAGGTACTTACGTCCAAGGAACCAGGCCTGCTATCCGAGATGAGTCAGTCACTGTTCTGCTCACCGCGCACCAGTTCCGTGGTCCGGCAATCTATTGGCCGTTCTAACCATCATGGCTGGGTTCGCGAGGACGTCATGTTGACAGACCGGGTCGACACTGAATAGATGCATGATCGGACCGCTGTTTCCTCCGGCCAGTCACATCACAGGATCCGGCGGGTCTAGACTCCGGAACTCGACATCTTTTCAAAAAATCACAACACGTGTCTTGGACTGTGTGATCGGAGGCGGCGAGGTTCTAGCTCGACTTTGAAAGGGAAGCAACGGGGACAAGCCTGGCACGGAAACGACCGTCCTTGAGGTGATCTGTCTAGCCTAAAAAGGCGACGGCCCATGTGCAGATGACCCGGGGATCTGGCTCCGTTACATAGAACATAGTCAGCCACGTGACGGGCATATATATCCGACTATGGTCGTCCGAACGGAGGTAGGTATGTCACGCCTCCTTTGTCAATGTGAGGTTTTCCCAAAGTCACGATCAAGTTCGTCCGCCTCATCACTGTGATGAAATCACGAGTGGGGTGGTCCTTTTCTCGAATACAGGCGAATAGTTACATAAAACAAGACAACACACCTAGTCCGTCCGAATCAAACATCCGGCAGATAAAATAACCCCCCTGACACGCGTGCGCGCGTCCATCCGTACATGGTCACCGCGCGCCTACGCCAATCGCAGTACGCATGTACGGATTGCTGGTCCCCATCGGCCCAAACGTCGTCCCCGCCGAGACGCCGGCCAACGTCGCTGTTTGCATCGCCACCGCAGTCATCCCCTGCATTACCCCCTGTGTCTGCCCTGGTCCGTTCCCCGCACTGCCGTTCGCCCCAGGCCCAGGTGTCCCGCTCTGCGTCTCCCTGGTCAACGTTCGGTCCTCCCGCTCCGCGATCGTCGCCCCGCCCCGGACAGCATCACCAAACCCATTCGATACCGCAAACGTCTGGCCGAGTCCGTACAGCTTGCCGTTATACTCGCCGTCGTCGACTTCGTCCCCAAAGTAAAGCTCCCGCATCTTGAAGAATGTCGATGCGGTCAACAGCGAGTCCGACCCCGCCTGATGGGACGTGCCTATCCGCATCACCTTGTGTGTGAAGTCAGAGAGGAGAAACAGAGAGAGATGGAGACGTACGCCGAGGTCGTCCGCAACGTCTTGCAAGCCCCCCTTGAGTGACTTGCAGGCGCGCATCATGAACTTGATATCGTAGCAGTGTGGAAACCACGTCTTGAGATTATCAAAGAACATGTCTTCCGACGTCGGTAATGACATAGCCGTCAGTAGCTTGACGAGGTAGCCAAAATCGTACCCGCTGTGAGGTCAACACGATAAGACGTCCGGCAGTGAGAAAACGCTCCCAACAGCACACCTTGTGCGAAAGGAGGAGGGGATTGGCTCACCTGTGGAACGATATCCACCTGGCCTCTGGAACGAGCACGAGACCCGAGGTAATAAAAAGTTCCGCGAAATCATTGGGTGATATTCCCATCTCTTCGTGTCTCTGAAAATCGATCCCCGATTTCTGCAATAGCTCGATCGACTCGGGGGCGTACATATCCTCCCTGACGGCGGTCGGATCGTTTGACAATGCGACCGACGAAAAAAACGCACCCGATGCTAAATTTGAAGTTGAACTGCCACGTCGTGACGTCCTGCGGAAAGTTGCCTTCCTCGTCAGCGAGGGTAATGCCGATCTGGATGAGCTTGAGCAAATCAACGTTGCAGCGCATGGTCTGGTAGTGGTAGTCGGATGAGGTCTTGAAGGTCCCGATGGGCCTTGCCACGACACCGGGGAACTCGGTGTCCTGTCCCCGTTAGCGTGGATGTGCATATGGGTGTGCATGAGGTAGACAGACAGACATACCATCGCGACATATGAATATTGGTCGATCAGTTCGCGGATGGTACGCATCTCTGCATCGAGGTTGGGTGCCCATACTTCCCGTATTCGAGACATGGTCGGTTCTCGACGGACGTCTCCGTCGAGGTCGTCGTGGTCGCCTTACTTACCCGCCACCCAAACTCTCGACGCGTCAACGAGGTCCTTCATTACGTAAGCATATCCAATTCACAATACTACAACATCACTGGGTATCCCAAGAATCAAGAAAGCAAAACACAGATGGAAAGCAAGATATAACGAATTAGAACCAAGACATGTATGTGTTGTACTGATTCTCCACGTTGGACGCCAGCGCACCGAAATCAAAGTTGAACGTGTGGTTTCCCACCCGCTGAGGGCCAAAGCCAGTCGTGGCCGAGTCCGAGACAGGATGCCTCACGGAAACCAGATCCCCATTGCGCCCAAGTGCTAGAGCCAACATGTCCGTCGACAGATCGTGGGCACTCACAGGGTCAGGTCGAGTCTCGGATTCAAGGTGTGCCGGGGGCACGAATGTCGATAATGCGTGAAGCGAGGGAACTGGGCGCTTATCAAACTCTCGGAGACACTGTGTGAGGTCAGGATGCACAGTGGCGAACGGACCGTTGCAGTCGTTCACTCCAAAAGAAATAACTCGCGCTCTGGACTTGTCCCCCTGATCAATGTCCATCGCCCCAACATCGTCGGTGGCCATTCTCCACTGTGCATACAATTTGCGGGATCTCTCCACGATTTTGGTCAGCAGCGGCTGGCCAAATTGGTAAGCACTAAGCGGAGAACGAAGAAAGGCAACTCACCAGTGCCTGAGCCACCTTGGGACATTCTTCGGCAACCTTTGCAAACAGCCGGTGAACGACGTCGAGTTCTTGAAGTGCAAACGGTGCGAGACTGAGAAATGGGGTCCTGGAAACGATCAGAGATAGTGCAACCTGGTGCCGGATTGTGAGCAACGTTAGACGAATGGCAACGGAAGATACGTACTGCGCCTGAGAATGCATTGAACCAGAAACACATGAATCGCTTGCCCAGTTGTGGCTCCCGTTCTTCTAGCGCTTTTAGGGTGGCAATTAGGCGGGATGCGCTAAGGTACGTCGCCACAGCGGACGGTGCAAACTTGTGATAATACGAAAACGCGTCATTGTCGCTCACGGCCTCGGTAAAAAAATTCCTATGCAGCTGTAGAAGAACTGACGCTTCTTGTTTAGAACCTGCCTCGTTCAAAAACATGGTGAGAATGTAGCCGCACCTATTTCGCGACCGCTGGACACCAACACCTGTTGCATCGTGAGTCGTCGATTGTCGCGGATGCCATCGAGATTGAAGACGTCAAGCGTGGGAGGAACAGTAAACTCGCGGATGACTTTGTCGACATCCAGGATCTTTTGGTACGGCTGTGGCTGAGCTGATATGGCTGTGGTTAACACAGGGGTAAGACAGTGCAAAAAGAAGCCATGTTTCCATTCGTGGTCTGTCGATTGCGTAAATAGGTTGCATGGTCATCGCGAGGCGATGCTCACATGAGTGTGCACCCGGAACGATATACATTTCTGGCACTGTATAAGATGGACGGCGACAGTCGACGTGATCGAGGCATATAGAAGGGGGACGTCCGAGAGACAGTGCCTTGGGAAAAACGGTCAAGAAAAAGTGCGAAAAAGGATGTAGCACATACTAATCTGGCGTCCAAATTGAGTAGCTCCCAAAAGAGCATCCTACGGCGTTGCGATTCCTCGGGAATGACCTTCCATCGGTTTCCATCACGATCTAAAGAAGACGGCGGTAAGCGGACCAACAGCTTGCGTTGGTATAGTCACCCACGAAGACCCAACTAGATGGAAAAGAATCAGGGGGGACGAACACAGCTTACGGCCAAGACTCACACTTTGTGCCAATTTGACGGCAAGTCCCATGATGCTCCAGGCATACGCCACCGCTTGACTTTTGTCTGAAAAAATGAGAAGGTACCAAATCATGTAGAACTGAAAGTGTATGAAGACAAGGAGAGACCGAGCAAAGGACGACGCACGAGAGTTTGGATGAGGTCTAGGTTGGGCTCGTCCATGAGGTTCATCTCGCAGAGGGAAGCCCTGGCAAGACGATGGTAGAGCTCCGCGCGGGGGGGCTCAGCCTGCTGATTGAGATCGACGAGAAGACCTATGGACATCATGATGAAAAGCAGAGACAGACGCCGGAAACAGAGGTCTTGTACGGGAGTGGTGTATACGTGGTGCACCAAATTAGGGAGCCAAGTCTCGCTTGGGTCAACGTTATACCTGGGGCCGGAGCAATGAGCTAGGGGGATAAAGGGAAAGAGAGGGCTTACTGCCAGAGGGCGTTGAGGCGGGCTTGATTGCAGAGATACTCGGCCTCTTCGCGAGAGGGGAGCATGGTGTAGATGCGTTCGCGCATGGGGTTGTTTGGGAGCCACGGATATGGAAACGTTTGGCTGAGCTTTTCAATTTCCGGGGAGAGCCTTGGGAGGTCAGACGGAGCGATCTCGGCGGAGGAGCCCCTATCCTGAAAAGGAGCGCTTCATCACGGGAGACAATACACGAAAGGTGGGAAAGGAAAAAAATACCTCCGAGGGATGAGAGTCGGGGTCGAGAGATTGGAGCTTGGACGAGGAAGGGCCAGGCTCGTCGCGGAGGCCGGGCCGGGTCAGGCTACCCGTGTGAGGATTGTAGAGCTCGAGAGAATTTTTGATGCGGAGGAGATCTGGGATGAGGAGAGGGTGCGGATCAGGCGTACACTTTGTTTGGAGAGTGCCGAGCGCGTCCTCGAGCTGGCGTATGCGATCGCTCATCTGTATTATTTTTGCATGGAGCTGTTCGGTGTTTGCAAGGATAAACCTGGCGGGGGATGAGCGGGGGGACGGGGGGACGGGGGGACGGAAGCCAACCGACCTGCTGCCCTTTCCTGAGGTGAGTGCACCTGTGGGGTGTGTCAGCGCGGGGCGGGGGGGGCAAGCGAAACGGACCCTCTGGACATATTTCCGCGCAGCCGCGCTTGGAGCAGGACTGGCAGGGGAACACACGATCGCACTGGAAGGGGTGAGTGCGGGCAGACCTGGAGAGCGGCACGCGGACCTTGAGTTTGAGCCTGTGGCGGTCAGCGGGAGTCTCGCGAAGAATGGATACGACACACCTGCGACACTCCGCGCACGAGAGCGGCTGTTTCTTTGGCTTTCTGTCTTCCTGGCGCGGACGTTTGTTGGTGTGCATCATGTATAACAACAACTCCGACCAGAGCGGACATATCCCTTCCACCACTATCAATTATGTAATCACTTCATATCCGTCCCTATCGGCTATTACTCGCCCGCTCCAGCATGGACCGCGTCTCCGTCGCCGCCTCCGCCAAATAGTGTTTCAGCGTCGCACTCCCCCGACACAGCGACGTGATCGTCCACCGTACATAGTGCTCGTCGATCGAGTACGCCAGCCCGTACCCATCTGGGACAACTGTCCGACCATCGCATCCGAGTCAGTCTAGTCTGGGCAGGCGCAGCACGTCATGCTTCTCACCTTCCCCGTATCCCCATCCATCGATGTACTTGGATGATAGCTGCGACGTCGACAACTCCCAGTGTCCGCTTCTCACATACCCGACGTCCGAGTATATCTCCGGCGTCTCCTCCCCCTCGCACAGCATCCGCTTCAGTCCAAACAGGTGCCGATCCACACCCTGCCCGTCGGTCGCCCACGTCGCGTACTGCAGATGCCGTGCGACCGCCAGCCGGAACAGTTTCCCACGTTCCTCGTCCTGTCCGAATCCCTGATCAGCATAATCGCCCCTCGGGTCCCGCGTCACCTACTGTCACGTCAGGGTCCAGCATCGCTTCCGCCCACGCCTTGCTTTCATTGCTCGCACTCCGGATCACCTCGGTCCGGCCAAGCTGGTATTTCCGCGTCTGGCAACTCTCGTACGTCACCCCCGGCCGACCAAACATCTTGTGGAAGGCGAGCTGTTTCACCAGTTGCGCCCACGCGTCAGGTGACACCTTGAATCTCTTCATCAGATCCTTCCCATACCCCTCGTAGTGCAGTACCTGACACGTATCAACTTCCTGCTTCCATGAGATCACTTTCATCACTCACTTCCATGTCATGGCGCGCCACCAACGCATCAAAATGTTCGCATGCTTCGTCAATGTGTTTGCGGCATCGCACGTCTAGCTCAAACTTGAGCTCCCTTGGTCCTTCGAGGTTCATCCCGGTCGACTTTGTGCGGACCGGCCCAAGATCGACCTTGTTCGCGGCGAGTGAGGCCAGCATGAACTCATTCATCCGCAACGTCGGCGTGCCGTCCATGCATGAGTGTTCCCCAATGAACCCGGACCGCCCATTGTCGAAGACGAGCACTGCAGCCCAGAATTAGCTAGATGCTCCATATCCGCCGAAATGGAAGCCTACGTTGATGTTTGTCGTAGAAACGGTTTCGTCCATCTCCGACCCAACACGCCCATGAGATGTTCTCGCGCGTGACAGGTTTGATATCATCTAGGCAGACGATGATCATAGCGGACTCAATCCGTTCCAGCGAGTGGCCGTTTAACGGCGACGCTGCCAATAAGGCGGCCCGTGCCTGAGTTGTCAAAAACATTCAGCACACGTTCATTCCGGTCGAGTATTTTCAGGGACCCACGTCCGTCCAGATATCGCGATTTTCGCTCGTCAAGGCACCGACAGGGATCCCTTTGTCATCTCCAGCCAGGGCGATCACCCGTTCAATCTGACTGTCTCAACGTCATCCCGGAATGCGTCCGATGAAACGCTTACGACGTACACTTCGAGTTCGGGAGCGCTCAATTCCCTACCTTCGGACGTCGCCAGCGGCACCTCGAAAAACTTGTTCTTGCGCACGAACACGACGTGATTGTGGGTCTGTGGGTCGAACTTGGCCGCGGTGTCGCAAGGCTTGACGGGATACCGACATGCGTGAAACCTATTGTCATGCCCCGTCAGCTATCGCGTCGGCTCGCGAGCAAAAAGACGAACAGCCACTTGTACGGCTCCATGCACAATGGCACCCCACGGACCTTTTCAGGCTCGAGCTGCTTCCTATCATCCAAACAGAGTCGCAGTGTCATTTTCATTTACATCGACGCCCGATCCATCGCGTGACAAGAGACGTTTGGAGAAAAAAGAGACGTACGACTCTGTCAGCGCTCTGAACGAGAGCATAGCCTTGAGCAAGCTCCCCGCCCGCTTGGCGGGATCACGCCGGCGCAGATCATCCAGGTGGACGTAAAAATAGCTCACGTACACCACCACGGGATCACGATAAGCCATGTACGCCACCTCGTTCCACCAGTCTGCGAGCCAATTCTTGATCGAGGGGTCGGCGGCGCGGGCTTCCAGGCGAGCTTGGAGGGTCGCCGCAAGCGGGGAGGCGAGAAAGGTGTGTGCGCGGGCCCGGGTAGTGGCATACTCAGCGGAAGAGAGGTGTGGTCGGACGGTCTCGAGGTACTTGGAGACGGTCGAGGCGAGCGGTGGGACGGGAAGACGTGGGAGCGAGGACTGGAAACGGAGCATGGGCCCCATGGTGGGGTCCTCGGCGTACCCTTCTGGGAGGCTGGACGAAACGGACGAGTGGACGGGGCGGCTCTTGGTCGCCATTTGGTATGCGAACTACGGGGTTTTCAGGTTAGTGAAGCCTAGGGGTTCAAGAGAATAACGTGCCGGAGTACGTGAGGTACGAGAGATAAGGTGTCTGAGCATGCCGTCAGCGGGGACGTCAGTAATTCCGGGGCAAAGAGCAGAACACTCCGAGGCTAACACTACCGTGTGCCGTGATGTCACAAAACCGGGTCAGCCTTTTTTTTCACGAGGAACTTCCAGTCGGCGTCCCGGTATCCCATCCCCGTGATAGCCTGAGTTCGCCAGGGTTTCACTTTGGGGAATTGCCAGTGCGTGGGAAGGAGCTGACAGGGAAAAAATTCCTTTTTAGTTCATGGTGAATCTATAATGCGTGGGAGAACCTACCGGTTATTGCCGGTACGTCGCGATTGGACTTTCAATGATACAACAAGCCAATAAACACCACATGAACCAAATGCAGGCCAACACTATCGTCGCCCCTCCACCCTTACAAACGACTCAACAAATATTTAGTGATAATAGATGCCACCTCGATCTTCGCAGGATATATATGCGAGGGGTCTGTCTACGCCTTACGGCTACCCACTATGGACCCCAGAGCTGGAGGAACGTTATCTTTGCCACAGACAACCTGATGGTCTCAGAATCGGGGATGTAGGCAGAGTTGACCCTGAACATGGCTGTTTCGAAATCCTATTCAGCATATGTTCATCTCCAAATGACTCTCTACATCAAGAGCTTGGTGTTCCCGAGTATTTCATTCCATTAGAGATCTCAGAAACCCGAGATATCAGGTCCCTTCGTGGCATAGATCCCCCTACTTGTAGATCATCACTCAAAACCGTCGCGGTGGTCGATTTGCCTGCGTACGTAGAACTGATAGTGGGAGTCTGGTCGCTGACACTGATCAGCGGTTTGTCAGAGGTCAGCGGGACATCGCACTAGGCTACGAGTTCACCCTAAAGCCCCCGGAGGGTGCAATTCTTGTCCTGCCTGAAGGCACTAAATGCGAGGATCTCAGGAACCGTGATCGTTTTCGTGACCATGCAGTCCAATACGGGGCTCTTTGGTGCCGGTACGCTAAGCAAACTCGGGGTTGGCATGAACCACTCTACTTGATCACTGGTTTTCACAAAGCAAAATCCTGGTCACTTGCAGCTCATGAGCTCGAGGATGGCACGGAAAGCCACGTAGGATTCCGGGCGAAACAAATTGGGGGAGCCAACATTGTAATTGGTAACGCCTATTCCTGGGGAACCCCACCACCACCCGTGAGGCACCGTATAGGCCCACGCGACGCTTACGGGAACACAAATCAAACGGTTTTCATCCGTGGGTTCAGAATCACCCCGAATACGGCCTACAAAGGTATGCCAAATGCCAAATATCTCAAAGGTGATCAATAAATGTGATTGTGTGAACAGAACCACTTGCGCTAAGTCTCGCGACGGGGATTTTCGGTGAAGCGAACGTCACTGGCCTGTTAGGAACCTGCTTCCCAGGCATGACCCACGGAGGGGGTGTTAAACTAAAACTCGTTCCAGAAGTGGATGCAGTCAGTCCTTCCGATTCCGAGTCTCAGAGTTCCGTGATGATATAAGAGCATCCCAACAGCCTTTTCATCCGTGCAATGAAATTAGCAAATACTTACTGCAGCAAGTTTGTAAAATGCCGAGCTACAAAATATAGCACTTACCTCCAATTCTCAAGGAATTGTCTGCGAATATCGCAATCACTCATGACGATGATTGGATCACCTTGCTGGAAAAGGTTGGTCGTTGACCCACGTATTGATTGCTTGCTATGCCAAGTGCTAATTCTTTGAACGCACCCTAGGGTGTGCTGACACCTGATGAGCTTGTACGAGAGGAACGTCTCAGCGGTGCAGTACGCCAAGTATATCGCGTAACCTTGCAAAACGGTACGCATATTTGATTTTCGAGACTCTGCGGGACCCCAATGTTACCTATTTAGGTGCTGCATTTCTGGAAAGAAAAGACTCGAACTCCCCCAGACCCGCCCTCGTAAATTTACAGGCGCATGGTCAGGGTACACCTCGTCATCCTCTCAATGTATGTCATACTTGACTGTCTGATCACAAAGCACGAGCACATACACGCTCCTCCAGGCGATCCCGTACGACGCTTCCCGTCCTACCCGTCCAGATTTCGGCAAGCTCGGTAAGCTTGGCGTACTCCAAGCCAACTTCTTCCTGGTCAGGTTCCCAAAGAATGGGGTCATTTACAACTATCACGTCGAATTCTCGCCCAAGACTGACATCAGGAGCATCAAGGGGCGTTTGTTCCAGCTGCTAGAGCAGAGCAACCACCCGGACTGGCAGCAATACGTCCCATTCATCGCTCATGACTGCAGCGCCAGGTTGGTGTCATCGAAGAAATTGCCGCAGCCCCTCGACGTCCCTGTCCCTCTCCTCAAAGAGGGCCAGAAGAAGTCTGGCAAACAAGACAAGACCTACACCATCTCCATAAATTTCACCCAGGAACTGAAGTGCAGCGACCTCCAGGCGTGAGTCATACTACCACCAATTTGTCTCGTTCGCTCACCTCATGCGTTTCATCAATGGTGACCCCAAATTCCGGAATCGCTCTAGGTTCATCAATGACGATCCCGACAAACGAGGATATGACTTCGCTCCGATTGTGGGGGCATATAATTTGGTGTTGCGGCACTACGCTTCACGCAACGGTGTTCGTGTCGGGAAAAATCGCTATTTCTTCCCTTCCGATGGACAGCCCCAGGAGCTCTCCGTTGGAATTCAGGCATGTCGGGGTTTCTTCATGTCCGCGCGTCCTGTCTACAAGGAACTCATGATCAACGTCGGCGTCTGTATGATGGCATTCTACACGCCAGGTAACCTCGCCGATGCCATCATGGAATTCCAACGCAGGTCGAAGGGCGCCATGCTCCAGCGTTTCGCGCAGAGGCTTAAAGTGACCATCAGTCATTTAGGCTACAAGCAGACGAGGGTGGTGAAGAGGATCACGAACAAGTCAGCGAAGGCGACCATCTTCCAGTGCGATGAACTCGATGGGATGGTGTCAGTCGAACAGTACTTCAAACGAAGTACGTATCACCATCCATAATCGAGATGCTGATACGCTGACCTGTACTCCCTTTGTGCAGAATATAACATCACTCTCAAATACGCCGACCTGCCTGTCGTCGATATTTCTGGTCCGAATGCCAAGCATCCCATCTTTGTGCCACCCGAGTTGTGCGAAATCCCCCCTGGCCTGCCGTTCCACGGCATACTAGATGATCAGCAGGCGACGCTGATGCCCCGTTATGCATGCAAGCCCCCCGCAGAGAACGCCGCCGCCATCCTCAACAAGGGCTTCCCACAACTCGGATTGACGGCAGACAACCAAAAACTTGTCAACTTTGGTATCTCAGTCAGTTCTGAGATGGCTGGTACCCCGTTCCGGGAGCTCCCTCCCCCCGATATCAGCTATGGGGCCGGCAAGGCGAACGTGAGAGATGGGGCATGGAACATCCTCGACGTCAAGTTCCAGTGTGGTGGCATGGTAAAGTCGTGGTGGATCATGGTGGTCACAGAGCAACGCCCCGTCTTCAATGGACCCAACGACCCTCGATTACAAGGCCTATGGAAAGGATTCGCCGCGAAATGCCAAAAGAGCGGGATGTCGGGCATTACTCCCACCACCCCACCGGTCCTTCTGAATGTTAACCTGGTTAACCCCACTAACGACCCTGGCCGACAACAATCCCTCGCTCGGATTAGCTCAACCATTCGGCGCAAACGGGACAGTGCTGGGATTCCATCTTTCATGTTGGTCATCTTGTCAACTCGCGACAACTTCATCTATCCTGGGATCAAACGTATCTGTGACGTTGAGCTAGGTGTACACACCACTCACATGCAATCCAAGGTTCTCGCAGATCCTGGGAAGCAGGACCAGTACTTTTCGAACGTCGCGTTGAAGGTCAATACGAAGCTCGGAGGCATCAACCACAAGCTGGATGATAAGAACGTGGAATGGCTGATGAAGCCAAAGACAATGCTGGTCGGCATGGATGTCACCCATCCTGGGCCTGGGAGTGTCGATGGGACACCCTCTATCGCGGCCGTGGTGGCGAGTATAGACCGCCACTTTGTCCAGTTCCCGGCTAGCATGAGGTGCCAGACGGCGAAGAAGGAGGTGAGCACCCTTGTCGTGCGCACGCGCGATGGATTACAACGTTCTTCATAGATTGTCACGGATGTTCGCGAGATGATGATCGAACGCTTGCAGAAATTTCAGGAGGTCAGCAAAATTCTCCCTGATCGAGTCATCGTCTTTCGAAGTGGTGTATCCGAGGTGCGCGATTTCCGTCCTCCATCCCGTCCGCTGTCCCGAGTTGTGCCGTAGGGACAGATCGGTACTGTTCTTGAAATGGAGCTTCCCGAGATACTTGAAGCCTTCAAGAGAGTGAGCCCCGGAAGACACTACAGACCTCTGTTGACGATCGTAATCTATGGCAAACGCCACCACGTCCGATTCTTTCCCCACAATGCACTTGGGGACGGGAGCGGCAACACGCGTCCCGGGACCGTGGTCGACCAGGGCATCACCGCCGCGTTCGTACGCACCGTTCGACTCTTCCCAGACGAGACTCACGTGCCATTACAGGTTCGACTTTGACTTTTACCTGCAAGCACACGCGGGTCTGCAGGGTCACGCGAAACCGACGCACTACACGGTCATCTACGACGAGAGCCGACTAAGCGCGGACGAGGTGCAGCAAGGCATCAACACGGCATGCTACCTCTACGCACGCGCCACGCGGTCGGTCAGTCTGGTGCCCCCGGCGTACTACGCCAATCTCGCGTGCAAGCGCGGGCGTTGCTACCTGAACGATTTTCTGGTGTCCGAGGACAAGACGACGACGACGTCCAAGGGCGAGTCGGAGGTGGACAAGGAGGCAGAGAGGAAGAAGGTTTATGACGCTGCGGTCAGTGCGTGGGGTAGCGGCGTGCATCCGAACTTGGCCGGGTCCATGTTCTACATTTGAGTTTTTCGGTCGCAGGAGCGCCCGCGTCATCTTTTTGAGGAACCTGCTGTGTTGTGCTCTTCGTTTGCTTGAGAGTTTGCTTGACCCATCTGTTGTCTATGTACAGATTGAGACGTCGTACCAGTGTTATGCCAAGCGGCACCACATCGTCCAAGGATACTTTCCGGGTTCTTCTATATTGTATGGTTGGTAGACATAAAAGCAAAAGCAAATATAAGGCGGAGAAGAAGACCGTCAATCGTCCGCCTGGACCCCATTCGGCTGTGCTGCAAAACATTTAACTTTGTCACAAGCATCCTTCAGTGCATTGGCTACCACATCAAAGTCAGATATCTGCAGGTTGTGATGAACGATGACGATGGTGGCGTAGACACTCGGCACAAACCTCATTCCAAATCTGCGCGCTACATCTAGTCCACCATTTTCCGTTGTGCTTGAACGTCGGAACGTAGGTCTGCCATTCAACCAATAGAGTATCGGTGAAGATTTGCCAAACCTCTTCGGACATCTCGATGTTGCTAGGGAGCGGCAGTTCCACGTTGGTCTATTCTGTTATGTTGGATGACTGTGTAAAGAATAGTCGTAGTCGACTAACCATGTTCAACGTCAAGTCGCCGTCTGGGTCCAGAACGCGCGTCCCAAGACGTTCCGCTAAACGCTTGCCTCCCGCGATTGCGAGCGCGCGGTTATACTCGTTGATCTTGTGTTCACCGCCCAGCCATTCTCTAAAATGGATCGCTACATGGCCATCAGGAACAATTTGCGTGGAATGATCAGAAATCATATTGACCTGCATTGATGCTGAGCTGGGGGGCGTAGTCGATCGTTCCGTTCCCTAGGACAGTTCAATCGGTGATGGAGTCGTCAACACGGTGCTGACACACATTCGAAAAGCTTGATAAACTCCTGGGGACCATTGTAATTATCGTCATGCGGTGACTTGTAGGTGCTTGGTGTGGGAATTGGCGATCTGATCAAATGCTGGTTTCTGATTGCCCTCGCACTCGGCCATCAGAAAGTATGGAATCCGCGAAATTTATCGGACCTTTTCGGGACATAAAGAACGGCTACTCCTCTTTTCGCAAAGAGCCATTTGTGGCAGTTCTTTTGGCAAGGCTTCAGCAGGGAGCCAAAGGGAACACAGGAGGACGTACGGAAATCCAAAAGTCGGGTCGGGCCTCGGATAAGTTGATGTCCAACTCCTGGCCTATTGAGTGAGCACCATCAACGAGACTGATGACCCCAGCGTCTCTGCAGATCGCTACCATCTCTTTCCAGGGAAGCAAAACTCCCGGACCGGAAGTAATGCTGTCAATAACTGCGATGATCTTTCTCCCAGCTACGCCACCAACTTCTTTCGTCAGCTGGTTGATGTGATCTTTGAAATCCTGAATAATTTTCGCGCGTTTCGTCGGGAATTGAAGGTTGAACGTCGATATGGTGGGATGGGGGGGAAGGTCCGCGAGATACTTGAGTGTCTTGGACACGGAACCATACGTGGTCGTTGCTGAGTGGAGCGGTGAGAACACAAGCCAATTCGGGTGGCACAGTCGAACGGTCGCACCTCCAACCAAAATGTCTCCCTCGTTGAAGATAAAGTTGCGTAGTACGGTGGTAACGCCGTGCGAGGTATTGTTGACGATGACGCACTCGTCCGTTTCCGCCCCAATGAGCTTGGAAACGCGTTCTCGGACACGGTTCATGTACTGAATGCGGGTAATCCGTAGAAACTTGTCCGGATTGGACTCCACCTCGTGGGTCAATTCATCGCAGTATGCACGGACAGAAAGTGGTAGCGCCCCATAGGAACCTAAAAATCATAACACGACTAACCGCGAATCACCGCACTATGCGGCACCCACCGTTGTTAAGATTGACATAGTTGGGATCGAATCCAAAGAGTGCGAGCGCGTTGTGGCCGAATGCTGGGGGTGGTGTTTTGTAAATATCTGTGGACGCCAACTGCTGAGGAGGTGACTTTGTGGCGGTCATACCTACTAGTAGTGCACTGGGAATCAACTTGCGGAGCTAGCGCGCAGTAGTTTGATGCAATGTTGAGGATTTGAAAGACTCATTTCCTGGAGGTGTCGACACACGTTCGTTTACGACTAACCGAATGCGTCTTAAGTTTTGAATGCTTCTTATCTTATCTTATCACATTGTACTCCGAGTCGCACATATGACAAGTATTTCTGCAGTCAGTCTATGCTCAAGCTCACTTCGCGTATTTGAAATTTGTTAAGTTCTGCAGAGCTTTTCCGCCACCTCCAAAATCAGCTTGCGGACCTCCTTCTTCGCGATCCCCTGGCCGCGCACAGCGCCGCGGACCCCCGCTGTGGAAACCTCACCTTCCCCGAAGCCATCGTAGTTCAACTTCTTCTTCAATGCTTCCCCTACCTGCAACGCCTCCAACAATGACGTGACCTGCTCCATAAACGGCGATAGCCACACCAACAACGCCAGACATGCCACCAACCGGTGCACTGTACATCGCCCACAAAGAGTCAGCCCAACACGCACGTGTGAGACAAGTCCACTGGCACTTACGTGTATCTTCGCCCTTCATTTCCGTTTTTATCCCCTCTACAATAGCCACCAAAATCTCGACCTCCCAATCTTCGTTTTCCTCGGGATTCGTGATGCCATCCCCTGCCTTGACCTTCTCGACCCTCCGCTTCTGGAGATACACGGCAATGTTAAAAGCAAGACTTGCTGCTGCCGTCCGCACGAGAACGTCTTCATGTAGTAATGCGTCGACGAAGAGCTTGGTTACTCCAGCTCGCATCAGCAAAATCACCTCACGTGCCAAGATATCATTCGCGAACGTGTTGGAGAGCATGCGAAGAACGACGAGTAGGTAGTTGCGCGGGAGATCCTTCGCCTCCAAAGCCTTGTCTACCAAGCACCGGATCGGGCCCTCAGATACCCTTGTCGTATTCCACGTTGCAAATGAAGGGTTTAAGAGAGCGAGCCGCCAAATGTCTACGAGTGGAAAAAGTGCGCCCAGTGCGAGATTCGCAGAGACGGACAAAGTCAAATCAGACCAGTGGTGGAAATTTGGGGGTCTGGGTAGCGGCGTTGCCGAAGAAGTTTTGAGGAAAGGGAGGACCGTTTCGAACAGTGTCTGAATCGCTTGTTGTTGCGTAACTGCCCCCGTCCACGATGTTGCGCCGCCAATGAATTCCGCGAACTTGCCGAACATTGAGTCCAAGTTAGGCACCTGCTTGAAAAGGATCGGTTCGAGTGAGATCTCCTCGACGGCTGGCAGCGAAAGCGACATATGCACATGTGCTATTGGAACCTAATCAGCGATTCTGATACTCAAGTCCGTGAGGGATGATGACTGACGAGGGAACGCTCGATAAATCAACAAGTCCACTTGGGTCCTCAGTTCTGGAGGATCCACCCCCTGTAGCACGTGGATCTGCGAGTCGGTTACGATCAATATGCATGTGCAGACAATCATTGAACTCGCCTTTTGGCCGTCCAAGAAAAAGACAAAAGTAGGTGTGGCTCGGACTTGATACTGGCTCGCCACTGCGCTGCCCATTCCGACGCTAAGATCGATTTTGGCGAACCCCACTCCACCAGATGGCCGGGATTTGTTCCTGGCAAGTTCTTCGAACACGGGCTCGACCATCCGACACGGTCCACACGTAGCACTCGTGAAAAAAGCGACGATGGCGCGATGAGAGCGCAAGAGGTTCTGGAACGAACCCGGGTC
Organism: Pulveroboletus cf. aberrans; assembly: GCA_038094155.1. Taxonomy (NCBI): domain Eukaryota; kingdom Fungi; phylum Basidiomycota; class Agaricomycetes; order Boletales; family Boletaceae; genus Pulveroboletus; species Pulveroboletus cf. aberrans. The sequence goes on along the minus strand of JBBPTO010000355.1, from coordinate 11,351 downwards.
CGTAGTGATATGCACGGATGACATGAGCGAGGTATCTGGTGTTGGCGCCGGTTTCGAAGGAGGGGTAGGGGCCGGGGCACCTATAGTGGTCTGCGAGAGAGTCTGGAGAAATCCTGCAGGGAGACTTGATTCGGACGAAGGTCTAATCGTGCTCGCAGGTGCTGGGCGAGGGGGAGCGTACACAGGAGGACGGCCGGTGGAAAACATAGCGTCAATGGTGGGTCGGAGCACTTGCCCAAAGGGCGTTGAGAGGAAATCGCCGGGCAACGCTGCAGTCCCCATCGATACACATCTAGATTGGTAATGACTATTGGGGACTCACATTTGATGTAGGCGGGGATGTTACCCCCGGTCAAGAACTCGAGACAGTCATTTGTGAACGAGTTGCAGTTAAAGTCTGTCGGATGGATTAATACTCGGACCTCGAAATGTAATCGATCGCTTACCTAGGAGGTGGTACTGCGAAGAACGCAAGTCAACACCCAAAAAGAGAGGATGGACACGATGCACACCTTTTCTGCGGTGTATGTTTCGCGCTGCGTAGCGAGGTATTCTTGAAAGGTTTCTTCGTCTATACCAGTCTCTCCCATATCGATGACACGGAGAGGCGATCCGTGCTGTGTGCATCGTTGCGGTAATCAGTAACCAGAAAGCACCCTGGAGGATCGACGCACGTGGGATTGTCCGGGATGTGTGATGATTATCCCTTGTCCATAGAATATTTCCTTACTGAAGACGACGACGGATGTGTGCCTACGTTTGGGTGTGTGCGATCAGGTCATGTCGATGATGAGCGTCAACTTCCGGACGACTGACCATACGCCGTCTATCTGACGACCAGTGAGCTGGAGAGAGAGTTGTCTGGCGATTCCATTGCTAAGATCGTACACGTAGAGCTGTACTGCGCTGGACATGCGGGATATGGTTGCAGGGGATATAGTCGTGCACTCACACAGCAGCCCTGCGGAGCAGGTGCCGAAAGGGCTCGGGTGGGCACTGGGGACGCGCAAGCGTCCACGCATCACATCCGAGTCCGAGCCTCAGGTGCTTATTAGATAAGATAAGATAATACCAACCATCCCACCGACGATGAAACACTCGCGTGGAGAGTCACCTATCATAAACCTCGGATTAGCGTCACGAGCCTAGCTACGGAGACTTCCTAGCAAGTTCTACGTCGGCTTTGTGGCGTTAGACAGAGTCGTGCAGCATATCGCTACAGGAAAGTGGTCATTCCGTGCAAAAGTACTTACACAGGGAAGATTCTGGACATGACCCGAGTCGAAAAAGAAAAGATGTAGGTGAAGGTCCCAATCGAACGAAGGAATCCTAGAGTTTCACTCTGGGCTTCACCCTGAGTTCTCGAGCGCGGTCTCGCAGCACGCGACGGAGGAGCTTTCCACTTGGATTCTTCGGAATCGCGTCGACGAACTCCACCCCTCCCGCAAGCCGCTTGTACCCCACTTTGTTGTCTGCCACGAACTGTTGTTCCATCGCAGTAAACTGTCAGAATTTTTCACGAGAGTGGTGGCATTACGAGTGCAAACCTTGCTGATGGCCGCCTTGACCTTCTTCGCTTCATCCGGGTTATCAGCGACGTGCTTGGCCACGTGCGCACGGAGCACGACGAACGCCATCGGAACTTCCCCGCTGTAGTCGTCCGGTACCGGCACGACGCATGCATCGGCGACCTCGGGAATACTTAGCAGGCACCCTTCCAGTTCGGCAGGCGCCACCTGAAACCCCCGGACCTTCATGATCTCCTGCCGGGAGCATCAGCGTGGAAGTACGGTTTGGTACAAGAATTCACCAACCTTGAGACGATCCACGATGAATACTTCCTTGTCTTCGTTGATCATCACCTCGTCGCCCGTGCGGAGCCACCTAACACAGATTCGCATCAGCACTACACGTCCCCAGAGTTGCCGGGACGGCAGACACTTACCCATTCACGAAGGTTTCCTTCGTCCTTTGTGATGTTCAGCACCTCACAGCAAAAAAGGGCCAAACTCACGCCAGCTCGTTTTTCCAGTATCCGAGCGCCAACGAAGCCATCTTCACCTGGAGCTCGCCAGGCTCGTTGAAACCCGCGAGAGTACCATCTTCTTTCACAACGCGAGCAGTGACACCCGGGAGGAGTCTACCGGCGCTCCCCGGGACGCCTATCCTTGTCTCTGTGGAAAACATGGCAATCGACGTCACCGACTCGGTCAATCCTATGACAGACCCCTTAGATCGTGATCGTCACAAGTAACAGAACGACACCAACCGTAGCCTTGGCCGATCTGCGCGTTGGGGAGGACCTCTGCGAGCTGGCTCATGAGTTCCGCGGACAAGGGTGCTGCACCGCATATCATGAATCGGATGCCTGAAAGATCGTACTCTTTGGTCGCCGGATGCTGATCCCTTTGAATTACAAATCGATGAGGGCAATCAAGAAGCATACCTTGCAGAGCAACACGATCTGAGGAGGTACGAGCCTATGACGGATGGTCAACCAAGCCAGGACAAAGAAATACAGAAATATTTACATCAAGAGCGTGATCTTGTGCCGGGAGATGCTCTGCAAAAAGTCCAGATGGTTAAACTTTGGTATCACCACCAACGTAACCTGAGAAACATGGTCACCACATCATTTCCAATAGTGAGCACAAAACACTGTACGCCACAAAACAACAAGAAATGCAACTTGAATCATACGTGAGCAACGTGGGACCGTCCTAAGTGAAACGCTCTAAACCCACTCACCGAGACCACCAGACCGTAAATATCTTGGCAAGCCATGCATCAGCGGTTCGAGAACGGACACAAAGATCGACCCACGGAAAAACGGTAATACTGTGATAATTAATTCGAATCAGTCCCAGACAACAAGCACGCCGGCGCGCCGACTCACTTCCCGCCCCCACGTCTCCAAGGCGATACCTCTGGTCCTCCCATGCACACACATTCTGGTTCACCTTATTATGAATCGCCATCTGAATGACGTTGGCGATCGGCCCGTAGTGTGAGATGGCCACCGCCTTCAGAGATCAAATAATCCGCGTCATTCCACGGCCCCGCGTGAAAACACAAAATGCGCTCACCTTGGGCTTGCCGGTCGTCCCGCTTGAAAAGTTGAGAAACGCGATCTTGGATTTCGCTTCGCCAGGTTTCAGTCTGAGTTCGACGAAACAGCGGTCCAGCCTGAGACCCTCTTGCACGAGTTCTTCAACAGTGATACGGCCGTTCCCAGGGACACCACCAAACACTACCACGCGCGATTCCGGCAAGCCAGCTTGGCGCGCGGCAGACAGTGCCGTACTCAGGGACATGAGGCTGGTGATGACAAGGTTCGCGCTCGTCACCGTTATCTGGTACACCAGCTCCTCCACGGTGTAGGCTGGGTTCGCACCCCTACATTACGTTCAAAACATCGACATGAAGGAGATGAAATGTGACTGACGAGACGATGGCACCCAACCGATGCGTCGCCCATATCGCTGCCGGATAGTCTGAATGGAACGTCAAGAGACGATACAATCAAATTTTTGAAAGACACCAACGCACCGACATGGTTCGGGCTGAATATGGCCACTGAAAACAGATGAGGCTCAATAGGCAGGAAGCGAATAAGCAAACAAATGGACGTACCGACGTCACCGTCCTCTGTACCGGAGAGAGTCGTGAGATCCGATACCAGCGGCCTAACCCGTCACTCACTGATGCCATATCGCGCCTGGAGCGCATTCGCCAATCCGTACGTCCGCGTACGTAACTGCAAAGTACCTCAGTCAAGACCGACTCCCATGTCAGACCACGCACCTCCTCAAAGTCGATTGGTCTCCCTGTCGCATCTTCGATCAACCATGCAACCCCAGTCTTGCGCGCTGGTCGCAACGGGTGATGTGCATCAAGGAAAAACTGAGGGATGGTCAGGTCGTCGGGGACGACACAGTCAACGGTGCCGCCAGATATCTCGACCATCTATCGCCAGGGTTCGAGGAGAAGACGAACTAGAAAAGGTTGGGAAACCTGAGGGGTGCTGGTGCAAAGTGTTGCCAAGAAGTGGAAAAGGGTTGCCTGTACCGAGTCAGGGACATTTACACAAGGCATAACCTCACGTACAGGTGTCCACTACTTGAACCTCATGATCACGTATAAATGAGTCCATTAGTCTAATATAGTAGCCGGGTGGTAGTCCTCGGCACTGCTTGTGACCTAGGCAAACGAACTTACGCCCACGCCGATTTGGAAACCGACCTGCTTGGTTACGATGGATGGTGCGTGTATAGCAAAATGGTCCATGGCGACGACGGCATACATGGATGATATTGGTCACAAATTCGTATACGTGAAACTCTATCAAAGTTTCACAACAGGCGACAATCTCATGTTCCGTGTAGCGGCATCTCTCAACACACGCCTCAGCAATTTCCCACTCGGGTTCTTCGGGATCGCGTCGACGAACTCGACCCCGCCCGCCAATCTCTTGTATCCGACTTTGTTGTCAGCAACATGCTAGCCCGATTCAACCCCGTTAGTTCAAGGGGACCGACGATCGGGAGTGAAACCATAGACCAACCTTCGTTATCGACTGTTTGATCCTCTCTGCCACCCCCGGGTCATTCCGCGTTCGCATTACGGCATCAGATCGTAAGACAACGAAGGCGAGCGGCAGTTCTCCGCTATATTCGTCAGGAACGCCCACCACGCACGTGTCCAACACATCCGGGTGGTCGAGAATGCACCCTTCTAACTCGGCGGGTGCAACTTGGAATCCTCTCACTTTCAGCATTTCCTGAAAATCACAGCACGAGGTGATCCAAGGAACATGGCATGTGATGTTGGAGCTAACCTTGATACGATCTAGAACGAAAATCTCCCCTTTTCTGTTCATCTTGACTTCGTCACCAGTACGGAGCCATCTAACAGCGCGTCAGTAGTTTTGGACACTACAGAACCGATCCCTAACCCATTGTGGAACGTTTCTTTGGTGCTGCATAGACAGTCACGTCAGGTCACATCCGCACGGAAGAGATCCGTCCGCGTACGCTTTCGGATCTCCGGCATACCCCAACGCGAGGGAGGGTGTGTGTACTACCAGCTCCCCAGGCTTGTCAAACTCCGCAAGCGTCCCATCAGGCTTCTCTACTCTGGCAGCGATTCCGGGGAGAAGCTGCCCGGCACTGCCGCTGAGATCGCATTTGCTCTCGAGGGACCACGTGGAGATAACTGTACAAGACTCCGTAGTCCCTGGAATGAAGTGATTGAGTATGGTAGGATGATATCCCCTAGAAAAAAAACGAACCATAGCTCTGTCCGATGGCCGCATTGGGGAATATATCGATTAGTTGTTTCATCTGCTCCCTCGAGAGTGGAGCTGCGCCGGAGGTCAAGTACTGAATATGCCTTAGATCATAATCCTTGACCGCAGGATGCTACGTCTCGCGTGAATCGTAGAGGCTCAAGTATATTCACAGCGTGGGTGCCTACTTTACAGAAGAGCACGACTTGAGGAGGAACAACCCTAGAGCCACGAGTCAGGTAGCCTCACGAGCACAGGGGGACCAACACACATGAGATGCGTAATCCGATGTCTTACAATGCTGTTCAAGAAATTCACAAAGTTGAACTTGGTGATGAGGACGATGGGCATCTACATATTTCCGTTGTCAGGGTTTGAGCTACGTACAAATACCATGATATACGAACGCCACAGAAGAAGCTGAGGTGGGTCTAGCGATCAGGCGGGTCAGTAAATTCCGAGAGCACAATGATAGTATGCCTTACATTGAAAACGAGTCCATATATGTCTGTTCAGGTCCATCATATCCAAGTGGACTGCAGTGAAACGAATACGTACGGTATAGTGGAAGCACTACGAGAATCAATCATATCGAATGATAAATTCATCGAACAAGTTCCTACCAGCACAACACACGTCGCCTGGTCTGAAACGCTTGCCCTCCCACGTGGGGTCGTTCACCCTGTGATGCGCCGCGAGCTGGACGACGTTGGCTATCGGTGCAAAATGGGGTATCGCGACGGCCTGCCAACGACGCCCGTGTCAACCAACGATAACGCGACGCTTGGGCCCAGACGGCACCTTGGGCCTCCCCGTTGTCCCACTCGAGAAATTGAGAAACGCCACCTTGGTCTTGCCTTCGCCCGGATTTAATACGCGTTCCTGGAATGTTTTTGCGTTCGTCAGGCCCTCATCGATGATGGTTTGCACCGCCACGACTGTCCGTGCACCCAGGCTCCCTGGTTGCGACTCGGATGCGTCGTCGACATTAAACAACACGATGCGTTCTGCAGGCAACGCGGTTGCCCGCGCGGCATCGAGTGCGACACCCAAGGACGCGGGGTGGGTGATGACCACCGAAGCCTTGGTCGCCCGTATCTGGTACGCGAGCTCGTCGGAAGTGAAGAGCGGATTCGCGCCGCTTTCGATATATCGCTCAGCTATTTGCAAATTAGATAGTATGGAAGAGCACTTACGACATGATTGCACCGAGCCGGTGGGCCGCCCAAACAGCAACGAGGTAGTCTGTCAACATGGTTCACAATTCAGGACTACGCATGAGACGGGTCGACGTTGGATGGCGCACCGACGTGATTGGGACTGAATATCAAGACTAGGTTGCAGACGTTCAGCGGACACGTAGGATCGAGACGACTCAGCCATACTGACCGACATCGTCTTCCTCTGGACAGGGGGGTCGCTGTCGTTAATGCATGAATGAACGGCCGGGCATGAAAGCACATACGGATGCTAAATCTATGCTTCAGGCCGTTTGCGAAGCCGAAGACACGCGTCCGTATCTGGACGTGCGGGACCAGTCATGGTATGCATGACATTAATGCTCTTCAAAGGTGCACTTACCTCTTCATAATCAATCGTCCTCCCAGTATGGTCCTCGATAATCCAGGGCAGACCGTGCTTATGAGCGGGCCTGGAGGAATGCTGGGAATCTAGAATAAATTGTGCGAGGGTCAGGTTGTCTGGAATATGAGGGAGCGGGCCCGCAGGAGAGTCGAGTTCAGCCATGGATGAATATTAATGCTGGCGCCAGGGAGAAACTCGGACTGTGCGAGATTTGGCAGATGTCAGGATTCTTAACATGGCCAGCGTTTTCACATGATGGCGTGCTCTCGTTCCATGGCCTCAGTTTTAGTTCAAGGTTCTTTCTTAGCGCAAGAAACATGGTTTTCACCTTCAGCGGCACCCTCTCTGCTTCTCCGAGCGATCCTACAGATATAGTACATCTGATTATCTTAAGAGCATACGATCCTTCTGATGACTTGCTCCGAGACGTGTAGTGCCATATCAGGTCACACTCTCGACGGCTTCAGTTAGCACTCACGGCGGATCCTGCAAACAAGAAATAAACGTATTACGATCGAAAGTATTGATTATACTAGTGAGATTGCCTTGAGTAGGGGTATAATAAGACGGAATGTGGCATGATAGGATCGAGAGAATGCAAATAACGTGTCTGTCACCGAGTGAGTTGCCGTCCTTGATGGTGGAAGTTGTTCCGATGATGTGCGTGACGTGAACGGGCTTAGGAATGAAGGACCGGTCTGAGTGTCGGGTATGGACACGTCCATGTCGATCCGTTGTTTGCTCCAATTAGATCGCTGTTGTCATCCATGTGGAAGCGCTTTCCAAATCATACTGACAGCACGAGGTCCTTGAAGCGAGTCCCCGCTTTCAAGTGTGGGAACTTGTCGAAATGGTCAGTAATGTGCGCAAGAAAGACATCCTTGGTGAAGGTACGGCCAACATCTGCCCTACACTCTGGCCAGACTGATCCGTTTCCCGCCTTTTTGGCGTCCACTTCGACCACCTGCTTGTCCAACTCTTCCTGTTCTTGGGGTCGTTACAGCCCAACCCGGGCTTTCTTCGAGATTAGAATTCGTGCGCTACCATCGACTCGTTGACTCGGCTCCCAGTCGTTTCTATAAGTGAGCAATCATTTGTCCAGAAAAATAGCAGCGAGTTTCGGCCGCATCTTTCATTCCCCTCGACACGATTTTCCTCTTCTAATCCACTGATCCGTTCTTCCGCCGCTTTCAGCTGTTCCAAAGTGGACGATGTAGGTGTCTTTCGATGACCCGTCGAGGAGGGAGTAGGAATAACAAAAGCAACAGACTGGGTACAAGACAAAGAGCCAAATGATCGACTGCGCGAATGGTCTTGAAAATAACCCAGTAAAGTCGATGAGCCTGCGTAGTTTGAGGGGATGATGAGATATGGGTTCTGTTACAACCGTTTGACGGCGGTGTGAATGACTCCCCTGCGTTCCATGGCTCTGCTCCGGCTTGAAGCTAATCTTGAAACTTTTCAAGTTCAACACCGTGTCGGAACTGAGCTCAGACACCGACTCTGCATCAGAGAACTCTGGCTCTCTGTTTGTGACTCAGAAAACTCCTCAGGTGCGGGATTATCGGATAGCGAATCAATCGCGTAGCTCGACGGCTGGAAATGTCTGAGTCTCGGAGGCCCGCAGTCCCTCCGCGCGCGTTTGGGGTCCGGTCCAGTCGAGCCAGCAGGCTTAACGTTGGGATACTGTGCAAGAACTTGTGTCGTAACATGAGACCCATACAGACAAAGAGATAGAGAATGGCGACGAAGCGGGGCGTCACGACGTCACAGCGAAAAGAACGAAGAGCCAGCTTTTGACGGTTAACGGCAAAACGAAGGGAGTGCAAGCTACATCTGGGAGAGGACTTTGTGCAGGACAGAAATTGACAGGGCAACACAGAGCCGCGATGGTTCGCCTTTGAAGGAAGGATATTCAAGGAGAAACCACATTCTCGCGGGACACGCCTCGAGACGGCATGGAGTGCAACTAGCGCTTGAGACACGTACTGTGGACCCGGGCTGCATTCATTTTCCACGGCCGCCTCTCTCACTACCTCATCCTCCGAGCAAGAACGTCAGGCTCTCGTACAGTGTTTTCGCAAAGATGGTCCAACGAGGAGTAGCAAACGCGTCCGGAGAACTAGAAGGGGGATATTCCATCGAGGGTGAGGTCGAGGACGGAATATCGTTTGGGTTGGAATATCAGCTTTGGCAAACTCGATTGTGTAGGTTGACGCACGGTAGGCGCGTCGGGGATCGGAGGCGGAGCGCGTTGGCCGTGTTCCAGTGAACAACGAGTGAGAAATGCGACTGGTCATACGAATACGGATGCTGCCATGCACGGGCAACAAAGTCGGTACTTTCCGAGTGTCGACGACGCTCATCGGTCGTCCATGACGTCGCCTACGCGTTCTCACAGCTCTACTAGCTCCCTTCCATACCCCGCCGTCGATGCAACCGTACAAGCTGTCAACTGGGATGCTATCCTCAACACAGTACGCGACAAGCTTGGCGTAACGACCGCTCTGTGGGGCGAGCAAAAGTCCGGCGGTTACAGCCTCGTTCGTTTCCTTCACCTTGATGATGATCAGGTCGTCGTCCGCCTCCCCCTCTATCCCGATCCGGATTCTGTTGGTCCGATGACGCCAGAGATCATGCGCAGGAACATCAGAAAGACGGCCAGCATGGTTGCGTCGATGGAATATGTCGCCGCGCACACGAGCATCCCGATCCCGCGCATCATCCACGCCTGCCTCGAGCCAGAGCTTGACCGCGTCCAGACCCCTTATGTTGTCATGTCCAAAGTAGAGGGCACGTCGCTCTCTTACTTTTGGGACAGCATGTCAGACAGCCAGCGCGACATCGTCTTGAGACAGGTGATCGACATCTTGCTCGAGCTCTCCACACTTCGTTTCGACAAGATCGGTTCCCTCTTTAGGACCCGGGACGGTGGTTGGCGCATCGAATCGTCCCCGGAGGACGGAGACGTTCCAGAGGGGATCTACAACAGTGGTATCGACCAATACGTCGCCATCGCCAACGCGCGTCTCCGAAAGATCCAGCACGACCGGTTCGGCTACGTCGGCAACGAGATCGACTTTACCCATCACTGGTTCATGCGCTCGCTCATCCCATCCCTCTACGACAATGCTCTCGACACCCAGGGATTCCCACTCATGCACGGCGACTTTCACTCGCAAAACATCTTTGTTGTGGACGCTGACACGAATCCCCGCGTCACGGCCATCATCGACTGGGATGACACGGTCACGGTGTCTACCTCCTCCTTTGCTCAGCACCCCTTTTTCATCATCGATCATCCAGCATGGCCCGAGGACCACCCTCTACGTCCGCGCAACGTGCGTGATCAAGCCTCGTTCAACCGCCTACTCGAGGCGGCAGAGCAGAGAAAATTCCCGGACAGAGCCCCCGTCTTGTCTCGCGCGTTCACCAATTGCCAGGGCCTCTACCTGTTCGAGCAATGCATCCGGGATGAGTTCATGTACAACGATCTGTTCTGGGACCTCGTGCGGCACGTCTTTGGGCCGTCCGAGAAGAATGAGGACTGGCATAACTATACGGAAGCGCTAGGGCGGGGTATTTTGAAGGACGTGGTGGAAAGACTTGCAGAGGAGACAGAAATCGCTGACGAGGCAAAGGAGGTGCTGGGCGACGGGGTCGACTTGGAGGAGTTGTGCAAAAAGGACTTTATCGAGGTTGCCAACAAGCACAAGGATCGCTTCTCCGCTGAAGGCAAGGTACTGCCGTGGTTGAGGAAGGTCGCGGAGGGAGAACCAGATTGTTGAGCCTCGGCCATGGAGCTCGCACTTGATACCTTGTATATACTCTAGACAACGCTCGTGATAGTTGTTGCAGTGTATTTTAGATCCAAGATCGACGATAGTAGCCGGCTTCCTCGTCATGCATTATGTAGTACCAGTGGAACATGTTACAAGTACAACCACTACAGGGCGAGTCGACTATCAACAAAACTGCCTTTGAGCAGATAATACCGATCCAGCCCAATAATGATGCTGTGACGTCGAGCTCACAGCAGCACCGGAATCACCAGGAGACTTTTTAAGCGACGATATACCAGATATTGATGATATACACAAAAACTTGCACCAGCACAAAAAGTAAGTATCTAGCCAACGTCAAACTGCAAAAATACGATCCTTTTCAGGCCCGCGTTGTAATTTTAATGATGTGTTGGCCATACCCAAGAATATCAACACTTCAAGGTTTTAGCCAGATGTCTTTGACCATCGCCAGCTGCTCCAAATTCGCAGCCTTTGAAATAGTGTGGTGCGACCAGAGAAAAAAGGCATGTCAGCGGAGCACAAAATGAGTGACGAAACACGTCTACAATGCGCCGTCGAGGAGCCACGACGGCTTGATTTCCATCACTTGCCTGTCCGGTGAATCAGCGACATCAAAACGTCCAACGGAAACGTCGACGCACCTCATGTACGAATTTACACCATCCAGTTTATCC
>JBBPTO010000354.1:0-33708 GCA_038094155.1 Pulveroboletus cf. aberrans | reverse complement strand
CATTCTCAAGACAAGCTGAAACTTTGTGCCCTAAAAAACCTTATATACCTGTAGGGGCAACCACCAGGCATGTCTGTGTAATATAATATTTGACAGGTAGTACCATCTCCTCTTGCCACAAGCATGCTGGTGACACATGTTGGGGAGCGTCGCTTACCATCTTATCATGGCAATGATTATCCTAAAATGGCATTTGGTCCATAGCAATGGCAAATTTACAGCACAGCTCATTGACTTTGACTCCTGAGCCTAAAATGGTGGGTCGTGCATACTCAAAGACTGAGAAACAGAGGGTACAGGCTAAGAGACAGGAGGAAGCTGTAGCTGAAACAGTCAAGATATTCTGAGAGGAGATGGAAAAGCCAGAAAAAGAGAGGCAGAGCATATGCCAGATTTATGCAGCTGTCCAGAAAAAGTGGCAAGCCAAAGTGGCTTGAACACAAGCAGGAGGCGATGATATGGAAGGCAGAACAGGTTTTGGCTAAGCAAGAGAGTCGATGCACTCAATGAAAATGTCCTATGTTGACTGGAATTGAGCCAGCACCAAAATGGAGGAGGACTGAAGATGCTGGCAGGAGTGAAGATAAAAGTGGCAGTGAGGGGACAAATGGAAATGTATCTGATGGTGACAATGGTGACAATGGTGGGAGCACAGTTGAGTGCTGAGTGCTGATAGCAGCAGAGATATCGGGTAGATCAGGGATCACATAATTGATAGGCCAATATACCTTTTTTTTCTCTGGTGCAAACAGCAGTGCAAGACTGATTACAAGCAAAACATAACTGCTGCTGCTATGACTGTACTTGCCTGGTGATGGGGCTTATAAAATTTTAGAACATATTTTAGGCACAAACAAATGATTTTGTGATGTCTGATCTATCACATTTGCTATTGTTGTGGCACACAGGTCCTTGAAAATTTGCTGGTGCAAATGCCAGTGGATGACTGTACATGAAGAATACAGGTATTGGCTGCTTATTGTCACTGACTACTCCCATTTCCCTTGCATCTACTTTTTGAAAAGGAAGGGTGGCATCATCACAGTCTACAATCAGTGGAAAACAAAAGTCTAAGCCTTTCTCCAACATGCAATAGTATCAGAGGAGCTCTTCAACACACACATTTGATTCCTTCAAAGCAATGGAGGTGGAGAATATACCAGCCAGGAGTTTCATATCAAACTCTGTCTCAACAGAACTTCACATGAAACATCTGCTCTGCACACCCTGGAGCAAAACAGCCTGGCTGAGTAAATGAACCAAACTCTTTTCACCCTCACAAACTCAATGCTCAAGGATTTGAAACTACCAAAGTCCTTCTGGGCATATGCCATGGCAACTGCTGCATATATCTCTGCTCAAAGCCCAACCTCCATGCTCAAAGGAGCAAATTCTTACCAAACTCTGTTCAGTCACACCATTGACCCCACTATCTTCTGCACTTTCAGCAGTATCATGTATTTTCTCATCTCAAAAGACAAATGGAATGGAAAATTCTGATCACATGCCAGGAGATGCACCATGCTGGGGTACACCTACAGACAGCAATCATACATGCTACTAGATGTCAAAGGCCAGACTGTAATCTCAAGCTGTCATGTAACATTCAATGAGTCTGCATAGATCTCTGATGCAGATGCACTCCTCTGGAAATCAGCAACACACACCAGACAGTGGGAGAGACATGTTCCAGACCAACCAGTGCACATGAAAGATAACAATGAAGATAACAGAGATGCCTCAAGGTCAGTGAGAGCAGCCATCCCTGAACCTAGAGATGAACTCAATGCTGAAGCAGTGGAAACACTGAAGAATTTGAAAGATGAGGTGGAAGCATTGATTGAAACTTCCAAAATTAGAGTGAAGCAGCTGCCTTGCATCTGATCTCCTTTTCCTTCATGTATTGTGTTACAATATGACATAATACATCCTTTTGTTTTCATTTTTCTCTATTTCTTTGCCACTTTCTTTGTCTTTCCCACACTCAAATGGGGGTCACATGACTTCGAATCACATGACTTAAGGACACATGGTCCATCACATGGTCTATCACATGAATAGTCACATGCTCATTTCAGAAGATTCTGAGATCTTCTATTATGTCTGACTCATCATGTTCTCACTCTATAATCTTCTAGAGTGTTGTTCTATCATGACTTATCATGACTTTTTATGACAAATTCAGGGGCTTCTATTGATGACTCAGCAGCTTCTATTGGCTGGTTCTAAAGTGGCTGACTGAGCACATTTCAAATCCTGTGCTTCTATTGGCCAGCCCTAGAGCAAGCTGACAGAGATGTTTCTGAATATTCCATGATACTCTACAACCTTCCATGGTTACTATACATGGATGACATGACACAAACATGACCACACATGACATGTACTATATATATCTGCTAATAGACAGCCCAAGAACTTCAGTAGATCCTTGTGGCATTCCCAGTCACATTACTCTTGTCCATTACCCTTACTCTCCTACACCATGCACTAAGATTGGGCTGGCACATGCTGTATAGTGTCTTGTTCAATCACACTGGTCATGGAGGGAAAGGTTCTGCCCCTATGGTGTTTGTTGGCACATGCTATATAGTGTCTCAACCAACTTGGCTAACTGTAGGTACTGTGCCTATCCCTTTTCCCCAAGGTCTGTGGTTGCTGTATAGAAATCCAGCTGACCTTGTTAGGGATGAAATTATCTCTTTGAGCCAGAGGTCAACCCTCTCAAGTTTGTGTGAGCCAGCAGAACATTTGACTATGTGCCTGGTCAGCCTCATATTGTATCTAGAATATGCCAGAGCACCCAAGCTTATAAATCTGCAGACAGAAATTGTGATTACCAACACATCTTGAATGAAGAAAGCTTACAGAGGTTCAAACCCCAACAGGAGCAGCCTGACACTCTGCCTGACACAACATCAGAGGATACTCCAAAACAGGATGACAGGTCAAAAGCATTCTTTACTTTCAAGAATGACCTCTGAAATCACATATTTGCTGGGGCTGCAGAAGCATTGACCAGGGAAATTCTCTCTACATCCATTCCAGATGTCTATTCCTGCCCTGACATGGATCTGTGAAAATCTGCTGTCAAAGAAGAGTGTCATATCCCATACATTCGACTCAACCCAGACTCTGATACAACTCTGCTCATTCCTCCAGTGCACTCTCTGTCATCATGCAACTCCATTCCTCTGAACAACTCATAGATTTCCTTACATATGTTCCTTGTTCCATATCTAGTTTAGTCTCACCTCTCTGTTCCATTCAACACTGTGTAGCACAGCTCTGGCATATGATCTCTCCAACCTCTGACTTACATATCTACATAGCCTCCAATTTCCCTCCATATATATACTCTGACTCTGTATGTAGATAGCCTCAGCCTGAATATCATCTTAGACTCCTCCTCTGTTCTCTCTCCAAGTTTCTCCGATGTGTCTCCAACCAAGAAGGCCATGACAGTGCAGAGATGCAACACACAAGTCATGCATTGAGCCTTCACCCCTCTGAACATGATCCTCTGGACCTCTGGCCATCTCTGGCCTTTTCTCCCCTTCAACCTCCAATCTCTGACTGGAGTTTGAGTGGAGGAGATCCAGTCTTAACAAAGAGCTGTTGAACCTAAACATGAATCATGTCTACAAAACTGTTTCAATTTCTGACAGAGTGAAACTCATCACCTTCAAGCCAGTCTTTCAAATAAAAAAGAATCGGAATGGAAAGATAGAACAATATAAGATCAAATCATAGCCTGAGAATTCACACAGAAAGGAGTTGACTATCAGGAAGTATTTGCTCTGGTGGCTAACTTAGATTCAGTCTGGA
Organism: Pulveroboletus cf. aberrans; assembly: GCA_038094155.1. Taxonomy (NCBI): domain Eukaryota; kingdom Fungi; phylum Basidiomycota; class Agaricomycetes; order Boletales; family Boletaceae; genus Pulveroboletus; species Pulveroboletus cf. aberrans. The sequence continues at coordinate 29,880 of JBBPTO010000354.1, read as the reverse complement.
CCATCATAACACTTGCAGCAAAATATAATCTGAAACTGGATCAGATGAACATCTCCAGTATATATCTAAATAGAGAACTCAAGGAGAAGTTGCACTTGCTTCCTCCAGATGAAGTTTCAATTTCTGACATTGTTGAAGGCTCAGAAGATCACTTTACAGATTAAAGCAAGTGGGTCAAACTTGGAACAAAACCTTGGATAAAAAGCTAAAAGAACTAGACTTCATTCATTTTGGTACTGTGACATGCCTATATGTATGTCATCTGCAACTCCAGCCAGGTCTGTTTCCTTGTTTTATATATTGATTATCTCCTCCTTGCAGCCTCCACACAGAGTTACATGAACTCCATAAAATTGAGATTATCATCTGCATTCAAAATGCATGACCTCAGAAAAGCACAATACCTCCTCAGAATTGAGATTAAGAGGGATCAGAAATTTCAAACTATCTCTCTGTCACAATTCAATACACTCAAGAAGTCCTGCTATGAACAAGCATGTTCAACTCTGACCTCATTTGAATGCCCATGTTGCATGGAATCCTCTTATTTACTATAGATTCAATGATAACTCCATTGTTTTGAAATGCACCATAAATGAGAAGGATGTATCCCACCTTTCAGTCATCAGATCACTCATATACCTAATGCTCAGAATGTGACCAGACTTGGCCTTTGCAGTTGGGACACTCAGCAGGTTTAGTGCAGCACCAAAAGCATGCCACTGAAAGGCAGCCAAAAGAGTGCTCTGGTACATCCAAGGTACAGAGAATCTGGAACTCCGATTCAACAGAGTGAATATAGGGCTTTACATAGACTTTTGTGGGTATTCCAATCACATAACTCAGACAACTCGCAGTCAGTGTCTAGTTACATATTTCTCAGCAGTCAAGGGGCCATCTCTTGATCTAAAAAACTGCAAATCATGGTGATGCTCTCCACCATGAAGTTGGAGTACATCAGACTTAGTGTCAGACAGCATCTTGCTTGGCTCTGGAGCTTCTGCAGAGAGCTTGAATACCTACAGAAAGTACCTATTGTCCTTCACTGTGACAACCAAGCTACCATCATTCTATCCCATGATCCTCAATTCTACACTTGGGTCAAACACATCCAATGAAAGTATTACTATGTCCAAGATAATTTCATAGCAAAGAGAGAGGCAATCATTCAATACATGCCTACAAAGGACATGGTTGCTGACATTCTCACCAAGCCCTTAACTAGAGATTAACTTGGAAGTTCATCAGAGCCATGAGACTACAGCTATGGAAGTGTCAAAATCTCATGATCTCTGACCTACCTCTGAACTCCTCTAACACTCTCAAATCAACTCTGTCATGGAGGGGACAGCTCTAATCCAGAGTTGATGAGTTGGTCTTGAACCTAACTGATACTTGTCAGGCCAGTCAGGTACCATCCCTTACATACTTGCACATGCCTTTTGATATCTGTTATATCTTTTGACATTACTGTTTCCTTTCATATGCTGTTTTACTATTTTCTTGTTTCACCTTGACAGATAGCTACAGAATTCAACTTATTCCAGTTGAAGTAAGTTGGAGATCACTGGAGGAGGTGCAATCATGCCTTCACCAATATGTATTTAGTTTTCTCTTTATCCTGCAAACTCCCTCAGTCATTTTTGCCACTCCTGGGAAGCAGCTGAGGTAAACCCCTTTGTTATTGCATTATACTATGTAGCTAATTCATGTAGTGGGCACTTCTGCCCTTTACTTAGTTTTGATATAGAGAACAACAGAAATGTAACAAGAACATAAACAAATAAGATCCAATAGCAATATAGAGTGTAGGAATAGAGAATGTACCAGAGATCTCATGAAGTTGATACTGGAGAAGCGGGGTTGATCTTAGTGTGATTTCAGGATATGATATATGATTTCAATTGCTTTATCAGTGACTTCTTTCATACCTGCCCTGAATTTCTCTGTACTTGTATATACTTGTCTCCCTCATTCTGTATATCCCAAGCAAGACCTCCCTTTCATGTATCACAAATACACCAGGTCTGCTCTCCTTTGAACTTCCTTGTTTCTCTGCTTTCTAAGATGTATGCTTTCAAGGCAATACTGTTCTCAGTTAACCCCTTGAACCTTAGTGGCAATTGATCACTGAGTCAAACAAGGAGAATGCCTTGTTTACCTCAAATTCCCTGATTTCTTCCCTTGTTGAGTGGCAAGCCCTGCTTATCCAGAATCCTTGATCCTAGACCTGACTAAGGGCTATGTTTGCCTTTTACCTGGAACAAGCATAATGGCTCCAGTACTGGAGGTAGTGAAGATGAAGGTAGTGGAGGTTAGAGTGAGGTTGACATTAATATCAAGAGTGGTTTCCATGATCTTCTTCTTTAGAAGCTTGCCCTAGATATGGAAATTTCATATTTGAAAATTGAAATCATCAATTAGTGTCAGTATTGAGAACTTGGAAGTAGTAGTTGATATTATGTTTTGATAGAATGCAAAGATCTCTTTTTCTTGTCCTTTAGGATAGCAGATAGTCCCATCAGTAAAGAGACTGATAGAGAAAGAAGAGGTTATGAATCTTGGTGGAAGAACATATCAAGAATAAATGAAGTATTGCAAGTTAGAGGATCTAAGAGTGATGAAAAAGGAGGAAACTTGTCTTGGCTGTCTGGGTGTGTGATAGACTAACTAAAGAGTTATTACAAAGAAGACTTTTTATACACAATACAGGACTGTTTATGTATCTCTGTGTGTATCTATTGTAAAAGAATAGATATGAGTCATAAAACATGACTAGACAACTGAAATTATTAGTAGGATATAGATACCAGCCAACAGCACAAGTATCTCATAGCTATGGTAAAACAATGATAGTTTAATGTGATCATGATCTAGAACCTGGGTTATGTAATGAAGAGCACAAAGTGAATATCCAGCCTCAACATATTTGACATGACAAGTCAGGTGTGGTTCAATATCAGGTGCAGTGCCTGAATACAAGGATTAACCTTTGACAGTCCTAGTTTAGAGTAACTCAGAACAACACAGAGAAGTTTGCAAGAGTTATGCAGCTAGAGTGCTTTCACTATTATGTGCTAGCAAGAGCTCATAATCTGTAAAAAATAAGTAAAAGGGCAAAGTAAAAGGGCATCTGCCCTTTTACTCAGTCTTTACATTCACTTGGACAGCTGTGAATATGAAGGTGGCATTATTTGTGCATGGACAGACAGTGAGTCTGAGTTTGACAAAAACTTGCCTGTCACAGTCATCTCCATCTAATTATGGAAACTTTGAATGAACACTGGATGAACGTTTAATGTTCCAGTCTTGCAATCAGAGACATACAGCCACAAGTTAAACAGTTAAGCTGTTTCAAGTACAATTCACACAGAAAGGTCCTAGAGGGCTTTGCACATTATTTTGATGGCCCATATGTTGAAACTGGGTATTTGCTTTTTACATAACCCAGGTTCTAAGCCATGATTACATGATCATCAGTCATATTACACTATTACATTGACCCATCATCTTACCATAGTTATGAGAAACTTGTGCCATTAGTGGGTATTTATGTCTCACCAATACTTTCAGTTCTTAAGCTATGTCTCATGACTTATATCTATCCATATACAGTGGCTCAAAAAAGTGTCCTGATATTTGGTCATTTTGAAGAACTTTGTTGATTGTCAGTGATAAAAAATAAATAAGGCCAAATACTTGTAATATAAAAGGGAATACTAGCCATTGAAATTCTAATGCCATTTGTATCACATGATTTAGTTGTCATGCCACTGAGATATAGCTATTTTTAAAATGACATGTTATTGAGATACATATTTGAGCATCATGTCAATTCTAGACTTTTAGTATTTAATGTGTTCTCCTTTGGCCTTAATCCTGCCTCGAGCCTTCTAGGCATGCTTTCTATCAAATTTTGACATTTCTCAACCTCAATCCTGCCCCACTCCACTGTAATTCATTTCGAAAGTTTCCATACTCCTCTTGATGTTCTTGAATAGCTATTGAGCTTTTCTTTCAGGATTTGTCAGAGATGCTCAATAAGGCTAAGGTCTGTAAATTGTGCTGGCCAATCCAAAAGTTTAATTACATGAGATTCAAGCCAATCCTAAACTCTCTTAGAGGAATACCTGGAGTCATTTTTCTGTTAAAAGATAATGTTCTTCTTAGAAATCCCAGAGTTTCTTGTGCTGGAAAGTAGATTATCCTTCAAAATGGAGACATACTACCAAGCATTCATCTTACCCTCCACCTCTGCAAGATTCCAACACCATTCCAACCCATACATTCCCAAATCATCAAAAAACCATCTTCAAACTTCACTATCCCTTGAACCTTCCTGTTCTGCAAAGGCTCTCCTGCCACTTTCCACACACATTTTCTTTCATCTGATCCAATCCTGTTAATCTTAGTCTCATCTGCCAAAATCACTCTATTTCAGCCCTTCACAGTGCAGTTTTGATATCTGAAAGCAAAAACTAGCCTCTGTTTTCTATGTTTGACAGATAAGAAAGGCTTTTTCCTTTCGACTACAGCCCTTAGGAAATCAGACTTGAGCACATTGTGAACATTTTGAGAACAGACAGGAGGGAAGATGGCAGAATTGATAAGATGGGCAGTTTGAACAGTATTTTCAGCATTTCCAGTAATCATGCTAGAAACAATTCTTTCTTTATCAGTAGAAGACAGCTTGGAAGGATGTTCTAGTTTCATGTTTTCTTTCTCTTGGAGGCATTCCTGAATAACTCCACATATGGTAAACTTCTCCAGACCAGTTTGAGAGGAAATATGACAAATAGAGAGGCCAGATTTCATGATATGTTGGATCAGCTGAGTGAGATACATACCATTTATATATCTCAGAATTATTTATTTTACATAAGTATTCAGAAAGCATGTATAGCATTCATCAGAAGCTGTCAAATTTTTATATTATTTACAACATAATGAATAACAGCATGATGCTCAAATAAGTGTTCCAATGACATGTCATTTTAAAATAGCCATATCTCAGTGGCATGACAACTGAATCACATGATTCAAGCAGTATTAGAATGCCAACAGCAAGTACTCCTTTTCATACTACAAGCATCTTATTTGCTCTTCATGTCTGGCAATTAACAAAGTTCTTCACAATAACCAAGCATTGGGACACTTTTTTAAGCCATTGTACAATAGAGACATACACAAAGACAAACAATCCTGTATTGTATTCAAGAAAAGCTCCCTTTTGGTCACTCTTCAGTCTTTCTAGATAGTTCTTCTAGTAACTTAGACAATCAGGTTGAGTCCCCTCATTTCCTATGTTACTCTAAGATGCTCCATCTTGCAGTGCTTCATTTACACTTGGTGAGTTCTTCCATCGGGTCCATAGCCTTTCCTCTCCCCATCAATTCCTTGACTGGTAGAACCATCCTTTACCTTGAAGGGCAAGATAAAAAGATCTTTGCACTTCTTTACTACAGATCACCTTCAACAAAGGCATTAATTTAGCCTTCATACCCCTTTTTTGCTTGTTTATTTTGAAGTATTTTCAAAATCCCCTCTTGAAAATCTATTTCTACTGTGAAATAGAACATTTTTACAGATAAAAAAAAATCAATTCTGGAGATGCAAAATGCTTGCACAAAAGTGGCAGTCTTTAAGTGAATGTGTCATATCCATGATGACTTTTCACCTTTGAATATCAACTCTGCTCATCCCTCTGATGATATTCCACCAATTATACATTTTCATTCATTCAAACCTCTGTATGTCTTTACATTACTCCTCTTATTCTCTATTTAGTTAGTCTGTTCACACTGTACCTTTTCCTGACCCTGTGCAGCACAGCTCTGATTCATAGATTTCCAACTCTGCTTTCTTATTCATTACAACTCTATTACAAATCCAATACCTTCCCATACTATATATACTGTGCCAACTCCACTGTACATATGTACTCCAGTTGCAATATCAAATTGAGCACTCAACATTTGCTTTCCTCAACTTAGCTTGATACTTAACTCTTCATCAACTCTGACAGATATCTCTGCTCTTCTCCAAGTCTAGACAACTCAACTCCAACCCTCCAATCCTCTGCTCAAATATGGGACCACCCACCAAGACTTGGAACAAGGGTGCATCACATAAAGTGAAGCACATTCCAACTTCAGAGTTTCAAAGTTGCACAGGAGTTCATCAGCACAACTCTGACAGAATAACACCATAGTAAGTGCCAGTGGTCAGTGGCATGTGGCTGACATCAGATCTAACAGATACAAAACTTGAGCCCTGGGACTTGAGGTGCCCTCCATCAATCTTGAAGTCATTCCACTGGCAGCACATTCCAAGTAGGCTGTTACTTGTGCACACTATCAGATTATCACTCAGTGCCCTACATGAACTGGATAGGTTCATTGTTCAGCACAAGTCTCAGGCTCATCTGGCCCAAGAGTAAGCTGCTTGTAGCTTCAAAACAAAGGCACTAGTTGTGTCAGACTGCTGTTTGTCAGCTATTGAATCCAAAACACACAAGTACTTTAACTTGACTGCTCATGAGGGAGAGCAAGTCACAAGGTACAGAAAAACCACAGCATGCCACCTCAAATCAGTGGAATGACCTTTTCACTATTGAAAGTCTTTAATCAATATAGCTTTATTTTTTATATTACACTCAAACTGACACTGCAGGAGGCTTATCCATAATATAAAAAGTACTCAGAAATTTTTTGAGACAATGTTTATAGACAGAATTTTTTCTTCATTTTCTGTCCAGCTCTAGCCAGTTGAAAACCTTTCTGGGAAACTCTGTACAGATCTGGCCAGACCTAGACAGCTGAAGGTTATTTTTCTGATGCAGTGACAGATGCATTATGATGGAATGAAGTTGGAAAACATGTGTCTGAAGAAACCAATCTGATAATTTCCTCAATTGGATTTGTGTTGTGGGCGCAGAGTATCTCCAGATTTTGCCAACCAATAACACCTGCCTTAGTAATATACCTTGGGACGTTTCATTCATCAGCAATTTTATACACATCTAAATCTGGCTTATGGTGAGTTATATGATCTTTTTCCACTTGTCAAATTAAAAACTGAATCCAGTCTTATTTTTGTGCACTGAATAATGTTAGAAAGTCTACCTACACTAGTTTCTAACAAAAATGAGGGTCAGTTTTCACCTGTGTGTCGAGTTTCAAATGTATTGTAAGCCGAATAAGCCAATTAAGGTGGATTTAGATGCATGTAAAATTACTGATGGCCTTGTCAACAAGCTGGCATGCTTCCCGTCTTACTTCACGGTAGTTTCAAGCTGTACTAGCATGGGGTGGTGGGACATGACGAGCAATGGTTCGATGATCCGATAGCTTTCATTCCAGATGATAGCCTACGTAAGCCGAGGCACGAGGCAGCGCAGGATGAAGTCTGCGCGAGAGCGAAGCGAGGTAACGTGCCTTTTTCTTCTTCGCCCACCCACCTCGGTTCATTCGACAATGCTTGATCGTCGAATGCACCACCCGCTCGACGCTCGTCCCCGTAACGCCGCGGTTCCGGCGGATTTGTCGCGCTGCGAGGGCCCGCCCGCCCTCACTAGCAGCCCACCCTTTCCCTTCCACAGGCCAGGGCCAGCCTCGGGCCAAACTCTGCGGGTTTGCCCACACCTTAGCATACACATCCTACACACACTACACTCCTTACAGTCCTGTATCGTACATAGCACATCTTTTTCCATTGTCACTCGAACTCCCCGCCACTCCGGCTTTGGCCGGTGGGATATATGGCGTTCTGTCGCTGAAGGGATGGGCTCTGATGGGTTTATAGACGTGCCTGCCAGTGTCCTGGAAGTTACATGGGAGATCAGAACGCCTGGCTGCAGTCGCAGCTCTAGTGGCCGTTGTGAGCCTGGCAAAAGCTCGTGATGAATATTGGAACGAGATCGAGATCTAGGCTTTCGTGATAAGGTCATTGCCATGCCGTCGTTTCAAGGTTTTTGCTTAACGAAAGGCGATGTCCAGCTTCAAAGTTATGTATTGCGGCTGAACAAACGCACACCGGCAGTAGGGGAATAGAATGTATGATCAATTGGGACTCATTCAGTTTGCTAATGGAAGGTTTCACAACGTACAGCATGAGGAGTGAAACATGAACTACCATGTACGTATAACTTGACGAAAAGATCCAGTGGTCTGGGAAAGTAGGGTCTGAGACATAGCCTGGTGTGCATATACATATCCATCTAGACGCTGAACTGTTATGCAGTGGCGTCCCCACCGCCGCTGGCGTAACATCGAGGTCAACGTAACGAAGCGCGGTTCGACAGATGCGGGTGAGCACTTCGACTGATTTAGATGATGATATGTTAGTGCCAACTGCGACGCACAATCTGATGAGACATTCGTCGAGCCCAAATCCTTCGATCGGGTTGCTGGTACGTATGCTAGATTGCCACAGCGGCTTTTAAAAAAGTCGTATATTCAAGACGTGCTCCACCTTTCGAGTCATCGAATCTCCCAGGGTAAAGACTCGACCTGTTGTACTATCCGCGACATTGGTACCATGGCCCTAGCTGAATCTGGGTTTGCGTATTCTGTCGGCGTTATTCTCTGCGCTGCATATGTCCTCAATGTCTGGCGTCAGAGCCGATCGAGACATAGACTCCCACTACCTCCAGGGCCGCCCGGTCTTCCCTTACTTGGGAACATTTTGGATCTCAATCCTGCCCACCCTTGGTTATCATATGAGCAATGGGGGAAGAAGTATGGTGCGTCCAAATCTTGATCCCAGTCCTGAACGAATGCAAGGACGTCCTCACCGGGCCATGCTCCAGGCGACTTGGTATACACCAACCTGCTTGGTAAGGATTTTATCATCATCAACAGCGCCCAAGTCGCGCACGACCTGCTGGACAAACGGTCGACTGTCTACTCTGATAGACCTCACATAGCCGAAAACGAAATGTGCGTCACTTTTCTCTTTCGATCACCACGAGAAATCTAGGATGACCTGAATCAACGCATGCGCACCTAGCTTTGGCATGGACTTCAACACAGGCCTTCTTCCATATGGAGACACATGGAGACTCCATCGAAAGATGTACAACACTGCCTTCAGCAAGGATTCGGCACGTCAGTACAAACAGGTAGCGTTGGACAAGGCCCACCAGCTCGTCGAAAACTTGCTCGACGCACCAGGGGACTACGCCAAACACTGCAAAACGTGTGTTACCCATCCTTATGTTCATCCCTCGGCCGTCGTTTGAGGATCCATGCCCCAGTTTTGCAGCGGCGACGATCATGTCTGCGACGTACGGATACGACGTCGCGCTCAAGGACGATCCATTCGTGACCAAGATCGAACATTTTCTGAGCTTGTTCATGGCCGCACTGACTCCAGAACGGGCCGCTTTGTTGCTCGCCTTTCCATTTCGTGCGTCTGATTCTTGCGATTCAGCGTTCTAGTGCTGATCGGGGAGGCAACAAGTGGCGCACATCCCGTCGTGGTTTCCGGGAGGAGAATACAAGAAAGGAGCCGCGGAATGTCGCGAGGTCGCAAAGGAGGTGCTGAACAGCCCTGTCGAGTACATTAAGGACAAGATGGTAATCTTCATCTCCTTGCTTCAATTTGGCACCGAATGTTCGTCACTTCAACAGGTTGCCGGGACGGCAAGGAAGTCTCTTGTTCGTGACTTGCTCGAAGCAGAGAAAGATGAGGTAGGCGAAGACAGTATCAAGGCAGTGGCGGCAAGCGCTTTCCTAGGTATGTGAAGGCATGCATCTCTGTGCTTATTGACTGATTGTGACTATTGCGTAGGTGGCGCTGAAACTGTGAGTGGCCAAATTGTTGGTCATTTATTCAGACATGACAACCCTTTAGAGCGATTCAACGTTGCGAGTGTTTATCCTGGCCATGGTGCTCCATCCCGAGATCCAGAGTAAAGCCCAGGCGGAAATTGACCAGGTAGTGGGGAGGGAACGCCTTCCAGACTTTGGCGATAGGCCGAGTCTACCTTACGTCGAGGCAGTGTATGTCGAGACGTTCCGTTGGAAACCAGTGGTACCTACCGGTAAGTGAGTTGGTTCAAGGACGCTCGTCGGGTGCGGATCGTCGTTGCAGCACTTCCACATATGACTGCGACAAGTGACGTATACGAAGGCATGTACATCCCCAAAGGTGAGTCGAGTGGAAGCTATACACAACGGGGCGCGTCATACCTATACCCCAGGTGCCATCGTCCTCACCAACCTTTGGTATGGCCCTCATCCGTCGAAAGATATATTCAGCCTGAAATAGTACAGGGCAATGGGGCACGACGAGAAGCTCTTCAATGACCCAACAACCTTCATCCCAGAACGTTATCTGACACCCACCGGAAAGCTCGCGGAGGGCTCGATCCATCACGGATTCGGCTTTGGCCGGTGAGATACATATTTACTTTCGCTCGAGGAGATACCGAAGCAAAGCGCCGTGTAGCCGAATCTGTCCAGGAAGGCACATAGCTGATCAGAACGTTTGGGCGGCCGTGGTGACCATATTGGCGACCCTACACCTCGCGAAAGCCCGAGACCACTTCGGAAACGAGATTAAGGTAACGGCGGAATTCACGAGTGGCCTCTCAAGGTGATGTGATCGAGCAGCCCCTCTTCCGTTGATACTCATTTGTGACGATAGCGGTCCAAAACCGTTCTCGTGTTCTATTACCCCGCGTTCCGCATGCGTCAAAAATGTCGTTCGAATGACAGACGAATGCGGGCATTAGCCATGGCGCCTGACTTGGACGGGATCAGTGGATTGCAGCCTAGGAGGCCATTAGATACGATACACAGGGATCCACGGTATCCGATGTAGTTGAACCTGTAGGATGATGAGCGGTGAGATGTATCTGGTTATCTATTCAATAAGTCAGCGAGGATGGGAAAAGGGTCGATGTGATTTGGCAGCATCGGATTCATTCTCTTCCGGCAAACCAAAGGCCATCCGGTAAAGCTCCGGACCTTCTCGTATCAATGCCTATATCCGGTTGCATTTAGAGTTGTTAGAAAAAAATGCCAAACTCACGATGATGACCTCGACGGCAATGAGGGCAATAATCACTAGTTCCATACGGTGCGCAGAGGACTGCGACAGATTAAGGTTTCTTATGGGGTACAAAAATACTGGTGCATACCTCCGTAAGGAGCTGTCTAAGTGTCGATTGAACCTGAGTTTAGATTAGGACGAGCATGAGTCCAGGAATGATGGGTTGAGTTCACCTCGGTTGCATAAGTAATCTTTTCGTTGACTGCATGCGTGCGAACTTTGACTTCAAGTGCGGCCGTCATGGATTTAAAAAATGTCTCGAGCTCGGGTTCTGCCCAGTACAGATCGGGGGTGTCGGAGAAATTCTCGCGATTGAGATTGAGGCCTTGGCGGAACTTCATCAGGACACCTAGCTTCCTGATGAGTTCCTGGCGGCGAAGTCCGGGTTTTCCGGTCTTCTCGAGTGAGTGGGGTAGTTCAGCGACGGAGAGAAGATACGCCTCGAGGGATTCTTCAAGTACAGCAAGTGTGGTAGACCGGGAGAGCGCTTGAGAATAGGCGTACCGAGCGAGAAGTGTGGTTATATCGAGGGATGGATTCGAGGGAAGAAATGAAGCAGCGTTCGAAGAGTCTTGGAGCTGTGCGACCCGTCCGAGGATGATCAAGTCCCCTTGTATTCGGGTTTTCCTGAAGGCGAGCACGATCAATCGTCGCACTGCACACGGAAGTTGGTCTTACTCATTCGGATCTGTCACAAATTCGAGTTCCTCCGTTTCAGGATCCTGGAGCGAGCCGACTTCACAAGGAGCCAGAACCTCCTTTGCAAAACGTCGGGCTTCATCTTCGTTCAATCCCCAGCACACAAAGCTGCCGTTTCCAAAAACAAAAATTTCGCCGTCTTGGCCCCAACGAGGAATCCACCACGCATCGTGGAGTTTCTGCGAGTCTGGTGTGAGACGGGGACGTAGGCGGGTAGGAAGGTAGCGCTCCGCAGTTGCGAACGTCAGTACGGGTCGGATTGCGCTGCGAGTTGGGGTAGGATTTGAACGGATGGGAAGCGAGGCAGATGCAGTGCGTCGAAGTGGTGTGCTGGCTTTCGGCTTCTGTTTAAGAGTGTCGGATTCGGTAGAGAACGTGCGCAAACATGACGTGACGCCAGGCCTCCATAGCAACAATGAAGGCGTCACTGGCGAACGCGCGAATCCTCGCAAAACACGACAAAGGACATTCATCGTTGCAGCCTGAGTCAATTTCCTCCTGGAGGAAATGAAAAGCGTCAAGTCACGTGCTGCAGCTCTCCAGAAGCGTGGAAATCCCCTCGTCGAAACCAGCTCCCAAAGTGACTATTTGGTGTTCCACTGTGGAACCTATGGTAAGGTTCAAGATGGCGTCGCTCGTCCACTGATTTACTAATCGACTCGGAGTACTTTCACTCCCTTGCATCTTGTAGCTAACAATGTACATTCATTTGACTGCTATTCTAATGGTATCTCCTCGGCATTCATCTCCGAGCTCCCGTTCTGCATTGCGTCCGCGAACAAGGAAGCAGTCCCGCTAGCGGCACGCCTGGACACTGTCGATAAGCCGAATCCAGTGTCAATCCAACCCCCCCGTCTGTTCTGGACGTCGCGCGCGTACAGCTCCCGTATACCGATGATGAACCGAGGTGTGAGTGTGAATTGGGGTACAAACTGTATGATGCCCAACAGTGTCATCTGCCATCCTCGCGTCGGGCCGTTTCCTGAAGCATATAACAGGACTACGAAGTCGAACAGGACAATCCTGTGTCGTTAGTTCGGTTAGTCACCGGTGCGCTTTCCAAGGCAGGTGAAAAAGAACGAGGCAACAGAGGACTGGGGTGAGGCATAAACGTACGCGAGGAAGTAAGTGACCCCCTGTTTCACTAGTAAGTTCATATAGCGATTGATTTGCCACTGCTTCGTCACGCGATACAATTGAAGTGACTGCCTCACGAATTGAACGAGGACGAGCACACACATCGTTACCGCATGCGTGATTTGCAGGCTGGCAGCCACGATTGTCCGGGTACCTGAGACGCCATACACAATGCAAAAAGACAGGTCAAGCATTTGCACGATGGGTGCTGGGTTTATTTGTCAATGAACACATTGCAATAGGCAAAGGGTCAGTCCGTCGAGTGTGTCCAATCTGCAAGCACACACATACCCGACAGATTGTTTGGATCACTGTTGGTAGCGACTATGACCAAGGTAGAGATTACTTCTAGGGAAAACAATGTCAGGAGAGCTCTGAGGACTAGCTTGGAGCGTCCATATATTGCCCATACACGCAGGATCATCATAACTACATTTACCATCATTCACTTTCCGTGAGCGTTCGACAGAGAGACACTTACTGTCGGCTGCACACAGAAAGAGAAGCAATGTCCATCCATAAATAATGAACATTGTTTCGCCTTGGGAATATCCATAAGTCGAATAAACAAGGAGATCATCAGGTAATCATACTCACAGCTGATTGATATAGAGATCAGTTATGCTGGGACCCGAACCCTGTCAATTACTGGGCTAAGCCCAACAAATACGCACGTCTATGAGTATACATTTCAGTACTGTCTCAGCCATCTGTCTCGAAGAAATACCTCTATGGGTCCAGGCAAGAAACTACTTCCAACTTCCGGGAGAGGGTCAATGTTTGATCAATCTTTTTCAAGTGGAGTACATACGCAGGGCAAGAACACTGATTCAGTTATAGTGAACAATTTTATCACGATAGATGCATTACAACAGGCATGGACTAACGAGAAACTGTACAGGCCACAATAACGAACCTGAAAAAATGGTCAGACTGCAGCAGGTCATGACGAAGTTCGATGCATACAACAACGAATAGGGTTGACACCCAAGTCCACGGCTTGCTCTGCGGTCTTGTGAGGAGCATGACACATTGACAAGAAGCTATTCGCTAACCCACACATGTTCTATCTGCACAGATTATCAGTATGGAACGCTTAGATTAGAAGGTATGTGGCGACCATACCTCTTTCGGAAACGTGAGGACTGACAACGTAGAGCTTGGTGCATTGTATTGAAATAGCACCTATCCAAGCCACTCACGGTAGTCATATCCGACTGCGGTAAGGACGGCAACTATGACAAGCTTTTGTTATTGACCTTGGAACAGTGTGGGCTGAGCATACGAGTCATATAATTATTCTGCTGAAGGCTGGTTAGCTCCCACTGCAATTCGGAGGATGACATGGCCTTGATAGGAACAATAGGCGGCGCAGCAGACAGATGGGGAGGCAGCGTGTGTTTCATGGGAAATCCTATTGTCTTTATAGGACAGCGGAGCTCTGTTATAAACAGACTATGTCATCATCATCAATTCTGACATGGCCATTTTCATTAGCGTCTCGTTTTCTTCGTCCTCTATGCTGTTGGTTAGAATCCGTAGCAATCACATCATGCGTAGACAGGATCACGGACTTATTGTTTACCGGTACGTGAGCCGTCGACTACTAGTTGGCTCGCATAAACCGAAATCGGCATCCTGCCTGTGAAAGGTGCCAGTAATATCTTCAAGTGCCCATGATTGCAGTGTCCATCGGCAACAATAACTGAACTGGTGTGATATGGCAGTCTGTCGTTCTATTGGTCGACAACGTTTATGCGAATGGATCCTCTTTCCTCCATGTCCGTTCGGAACCTCGGTCCACCGAAGCCACCACGGATGAGCACCCGTACAACCAACGTGGGATATAAGACTGTTGGTCATAAAGGTGTTTGTGTTGTTCCGAGTCGTGGTCCTGTGAGCCCATGGAAGTTGCTTGCCTGGTATCGCACGAAACAAGACGCATATCGCTTCAAATCTTTTCTACATGTCCCCGTCATCTATTTCGAGTGACCCATCCGTGTGTCTTCGTAAGTTCGAACGTGTCTATTTGGCGTTTAGAACATAATCTGGTACCAAAGGGTAGCGAACCAAGGGCTCTGCGTGTGGCAAACAGGGCCAGATCAAGAGTGGATTGAAAAAATGGGCTTGGGATTACCTTTCCAGGGAAGTGTTAATATTTCCGCCCGGTCGACGGGATATCCAAAGAAGAAAACAGGACCCACACTCCGCATGACACAATTTGGCAGTCACGGACTCACGATGGAGCGACTCGGATATGGCTAGTAGACTATGGAGCCCGTTGTTCGTGTGCCGTAACTCTTATGGTTGCGTTTATCGTCATAGATGAATGCAACAAGTCCAGTACTTGGCCACTGACAAGATATCCAGAAGTTTCATTGGAACCGTTATGTAAAGTCATAATGCCAGTGCCCATGACATTGTCGTCAGAGTCGAAGGTTTTAGGACGAGCCACTCCAGCTTTTTACTATAAATACGGGATTCGTCTTATTCCTTCCAAAACCCGCTCAAATCTTTTGCTGGTGTCTTTATAGCTCTCCCTTAACCTGTCTGAAAGCGTCATGAAGAATGCCAACTTCCGAACCACATGCAAACTTCGAACAAAAGTTGGGTTGAAATACGCATTTGATTCAAATATTGTGAGGAAAAATGTTCGTCGAGATATAAACATGACACTTGCCAGTAAGGCCTGTCATGCTAATTGGAACCATCACGTTCGCAGGCATGGGCGGGGTGGAACATGAAGCACAGGAAACAAGTCAGAGAGCCATCTCTCGCCCTTTCCAGAGTTCTATGACACAACCATTTCGGATTAGAGTGATGTATAGGCCTACTTACGAATACACCCTCTTATCATATGCAGGGATGCTTGTGCGGTTTTGGTGTTGGTACAAGTGTGGAACGCATCAGCCGGTCCGCTTCCACGATACCACTTGCAGGTGAAACCTCCGTGTTGTGCATATGACCATTACTCGGAGCTGTTGGTCCGCGATCGGAAACCTGCAGGTCTCGACAAGGTCTGGCCGGCGCTACTTGAATCTCCAACTTCACTCGAAGTTCAGAAACCAGCTCGACCCGTACATCTATCATGTACTTCCTTCATCTTCTCAGAGGTGGTTCTCATAATTACTGCCGCCCTGGCCCGGGGGTCCGCGACGCGACCCCATGGGCACCTGCCACGCCAGTGGTAAACCTGGTTTGTACCTTGAGTGACGTGCTGAGATCCACGTTTGCCTACCAGACGACGTCGATGGGATTTTCATGGATGGTTCATACATAGGGTGCCCTTGTTATAAGCCCATTGACCCACGCGACGATTACTGCAATGCTGAAAAGTCCGATGGTTGTCAATTGATTCGGACCTCGGCCCTGCACACCCACTTTGGTGATCACGATTAAACCGTACGAAACGGTGTGACGTTGATTACCTCCTGCTTAGCCTTTTGAAAGACATCGACTCCGACCGCTGGCGGTTCATGTCCGAGTCACAGTTTGAACGAATAACTTTTGTTGCACAGAATCCTACATCCACCGCCCGGCTCTTTGATGGGATTGGTTTTTGGATGTAGGGATTCACATCAGCAATTTGGCAAGTCACTAAGCCTAAAAGCCAGGACTGCTTGACACCCAGTGCCCTCACTGCCAGGCAGCCTACAAAACTTCGTTGGTCATGCCATTATCAGTACGAGACACTGAGGTCGGGATGGTCCTGCTGATGGCCGTAACAGCTTGGGTTGGCGAGGCTGTTCTACCTACCACAAATGTCTGCGAATCCATTTGCCCATGGGGCTGTCCAGACCTAAGGGAGCCCCGGGAGTCCCGCCCTATCCATGTTTCGGGACACTACGGTGGCTGTTTTGCACAGCCATGGTGTGGCGCTGACAAAGAGGATGTCGAGCGTTCACACAAGAATCGAACTCTACAGACTGTTCTAAAGCCGGTTCAAATTCGATCCAGGGGAAGTTACAACGGGGGCGCTCTTTTATACTACAGCTAGCTAGTAAGTCCGCTCAGCTGAGGTGGATAGTTGAATGTGCTCTGATAATCGTCGGACTCTTATCTCCGATCGCGATGAGTAAGCCTGACCGTTACACATGGTGACTTAGCCAGTACGTAAGCGCTCCAACGACCGAAGGGGGAGCGCTAACTTGAACTTGAACGCACTAGATCATACTGTCACATTCTGGAGTCAAGCCGGCCGTCTCACTCCTCCTTGCAGGGCGCATCGCCTTACTCCATATGGAACCGGCTGGTCATGCGTCCCCCACAGACAGCAGCTTGCATCGAGTTGCTGGCGGTGCTCCATGCCAGCGGTCAGTGCAAGTTCGCCTCCCACTACTTCTTATGCCTCTCTCACACCGACGATCCGTGTATATCTGTTGCGCCTTGACGATTGGTACCGTTTTTACCATGCACGAAAACTAACGAGTTTGAGCTTTGAACGTGCAACCCGTCGTCACGGGTGGACCCTAATCGGATCCAGGATTGAGGTGATGTAATATCTGACGTGTCCAACGTATCCAATTGCTATCTAAGACGAACAAAACTCCAAGATTCATCTCTGAAACACCGCTACATATCTCCCGAAACTGGGTTCAACTTCCTGCTTTCGTTCCGGGTATCCCGGAATCGTAGGGATCAAAGGTAAGACTCGGACCACCCAAGCGGATGGTAGGAACAGTGCGTGGCACTGTAACAAAGATATCGGGTCTTCATAGGTATGGAATTGAACCCGTCTGTAGCAAGTGTCCTTGATCTGGAGGGTACGTGACGGCAATGTGTCATGTATGATGACATGGTACAGTGTCCGTTTACTGTTGAATGATACAGAGTCGGGAACTCGCGGATCAATCGTCCCCTTCAAAATCTGCCGCAAGTTCAAACTCTGGTTCAGTAGCCCACGCATCCACCATCCATTGATTTCATCATGAGCTTTGTCAAGACCCTCATCGCTCTCATTGCTGCGTCTGCCTTGGCGTCTGGTGTAAACCCACGGGACGGTAGCGTATGTCGCTCTGAGCATTTCTTGCACAAACAGAACAGCGACTGTTAACCATTGATGTTTTGGCAGGTGACAACCCGAGGCATCTGTGGCTTCCCCGGCTCTTGCTTCGAAAATGGTTAACTCAAACCCATCCAGTCTGTCCCTTGAGCGAGCGCTGAGATATTCGATCACAGGTTGTGACGGCGCATTTGTCTATCCACGTGACATCGAGGGGTTATGCATAGATGGCGAGTACAAGGGATGCCCTTGTTACAAGTGCAACGGCAGCATCAATAATTGTTCTGGCGATTGTAACCCGGTCAAGTTTTGCTCCGAATATTGGTTGTTTCACATCTGCATCAAGCACCACCACTTGTGCAATGGTGGACAGTACGAGGGTTGTCAATGTGACTGAGACGGAGCCAGCCCGGTGCGCAGTATATGTCTTCGTGATCACTGTTGACATCCTCATTGGTTACGTTTCGATCTTACTTAAAACCTTGCTTTCGTTTATCCCACCTTTTTACCTAGAAGATCTCACAGCATATCTCTTTTTTTAATCAAACGTTATGGTAGCATCCACTTCGCACATTCTCATATTCTCTGATTCATCCATTTTTACTGAGCTGTTAACAACGACGTGCAGAATTTTCAGGCAGCTGGTCTTGCCATTCGGATTGATATCATCAGTAAAATTACATGCATTTAAATTTGGCTTATTCATCTTGTGTGATGCGTGAAGACAACTAAGACAGTGTAAGCCACTAATCAAACAAGTCATAAACACGACTGATTTCTTATTATACTTATCATCTGATCACTCTGACTGAACTAACAAGCAAACCGATAAGCTTGATTAGGAGAAAAATATCGCTAGTTACAGATATTTGATTATGAATGAAAGGGATGGTGAAGAATAAGTGGTTTTGAAGCAGTCCAAAAATGAAAAGAATGAAATGGCAGGAAACATTGAAAGCCGTGACTGGATTGAAACCCAGCATCGTTTCATTTCCCCAGTGATCGATTCTTCCCTTGATCGGGATCGATACCGTCGTTTCAATGGCATCGTGCTTGGTACTACTTCATCTCCGTCAGGCCGTGCACTGTGAGGCAGATGCGGATCCGATGGAGATCGTTATATAGATCATGACCTCGCCGATATTTGCCCCGGGTCCTGGGTTGGTTCAGGTTGACGGAAAACATGGAGCTGGAGAGGGTCTGATTGAGGGCTCGGGCCGCATTGTTGTTGGAAATACATACAACCACTCAACAACCACCCAACAAGTTACATACTATTATGGCAACACACCATGCATGCACTTAACAGAATGAAAAGATATCCTTGTACTCATCATCATCAATAGAATCAAGTAAACCTGCTGCTCTCCTACCAATTCTGACATACTGCTGCACTTCATTCATGATTGACTGGAATTGCTAATTGATCAAGTTCTGGATTGGCATGAAATAGTGGTAGATGGACATCCCCCAAAGATTAACTCTGAACTCATACTCATTTTCTTTTCAGATGCATGCAGTCCATACATTGACTGACTCAGCAGCCTTGAATTGCACATTATTGTTAGAAAATAAGGTGAGGACATGGGCAACCTGTTTGAGTATCAATATGTGATTGTGATAAAAGGAGGACAAGAAAGAATACATACTACTGTGCATGCAATTGCAAGTGCAGACTGTGATCCATTGTGATCAAAGGGCAAGCCACTGTTGGGGACACTGATGTAACTGTGAATGAAGTTGAAGTGATGAGCATGTTGCAAGGGTGTATATGAGTGGAAGTTTCCCAAAGGCTACTTATCTAGTCTTGGTAGAACTTGAGGTTGAACATTGTGGTTGAAGAACAAGAAGTGTTATTTAATTTTAGACTCAGACAAGTCTTATGTTTTACAGTCAATGTTTGCTTAATCACTACCTTATATGGGTAATTAGAATAACTATGCTACTTATCAACACTCCCTCTTGCTTAGTATCCAGTATGGAAACATTAGCATATATGTAGAGGGCCATCTGCTCAGTTTGTAGACAGTGAGTAGAATTCAATTACAAGTTGTGAACTGAATCTCTTGAACTTGACTTGTCCAATATTCTGAGTGAACATATTTGTGGGGTTGTCATCTCCAGAGATAAAGAAAAGTTCAGTCTCTTTTCTCACCATACATAAGTGCGTCATGCACAAAGTGATACTTTATTGAGATATGCTTGAAACACTTTTTGATGACAGTATTTTGAGCAATGAACAGTGATTGTCAACAGAAACCAGAGTTGGTTTTGGTTGGTAGCCAAGTTCCTGCATGATTTGTCTTATCCAAATGACCTGACAAGTACATTGACTCAAAGCAATATATTCTGCTTTTGTTAAAAACAGTGCAGTTTCCTTTTGTAGATGTGAATTCCATAGAAAGATTCTGTCTGCAAGTGTCTAGTAATAGGATCTTGACTCCAATGAGAGTTGGCTGTTAAGCTATTGTTTGAAAAACCTTTATATATGAGAGCATAGTCATAGATTTCAAGTAGATATCAGCAAATGTATAATGCATTATCTAAATGTTCCTTTGATGGATTTGCAAACATTTGAGTGAGTTGAGTCATCACATGATATGTCAGGATATATACCAATTATTAGATACAATAATGAGCCAATGACCATCTGTCATATTCCATGTAATCGACACAACTCTGACCTCCGGACTAACTCCACACATTCCTCTGGTAACCTCTCACCAACTCCACTCCTCCGTTCCTCCGGACTTATCTTAGATTTCTTTACGTATGTTCCTTGTTCCGTATTTAGTATAGTCTCGCCTCTCTGTACCATCTGACGCTGTGTAGCACAGCTCTGGCCTGTTCCTGGCCTGGAGCACAGCTCCGGCATATGACCTCTCCGACTCTGTCTTACTTATCTACATAGCCCTCCATTACTAATCCACAGCCCTCCGACCTATATATACTCCGAACTATGTATGTAGATACTTTAGCCTGAATATCACCTTAGATCACTCCTCTCAACCTTCTCCA
This sequence comes from Pulveroboletus cf. aberrans, assembly GCA_038094155.1. Taxonomy (NCBI): domain Eukaryota; kingdom Fungi; phylum Basidiomycota; class Agaricomycetes; order Boletales; family Boletaceae; genus Pulveroboletus; species Pulveroboletus cf. aberrans. The sequence goes on along the minus strand of JBBPTO010000354.1, from coordinate 8,966 downwards.
GTTCTCTCCAATGCGTCTCTGACCAAGAAGGCTGTGACAGTGCAAGGGCGTGACACACAAGTCCTGTGCCAAGCCTTCACCCCTCCGGACGCGATCCTCCGGACCTCCGGCCGTCTCCGGCCATTTGATCCCCTTCGACCTCCGATCTCCAACCGGAGTTTGAGCGGAGGAGATCTGGTCTTAACACCATCTGAAAATGAGACCATAATCCAGTGTTTACAGGGATGTCATTCTGTTGAGATTCTGTGAAATCAAACACCAGGTCTTATGCTCTGTTGATACAGGCAGATTATAGTGTAGTACACTATTCATGTTACTAAAAGAAACAGGTCAAGCATTAAGCATGACTCAGTAATGAGTCACACCTAATAGAAGTGTAGTGTTAAATGTGACTCATAAATGAGTCATGCCTAATCAGAGTGTAGATCAATTACACTATTCAAAGGATTGACCACATGTCAATTTTGATAAAGTCTATATAACTCAGCTATGATGTCATAGGTTTGGAGCTTTCTATGTTCTACAACTGCTGTGTTGGATCTAGAGTTCTGCATGTGTATGGATAGACCTGTGAAAACAGATGACCATGGCATTTCAGGATGACAATACCAGGACAGCAATACTGCATGGTGGTAGCAGCATGGTGGACACAGATGGTTTTCAACGATGACCATGATATGACAACATGACAATGGGATAACATATGAGTTTCAGATGATGATGGTGACACAGTGGCCAGTGCAGCACAACTGTGCCACAATCAATACAATGTGATGGCAGCATGGTGAACACAGATGGTGAATAATAATGACTGTGATGTGACAACACAATAATGACACACTGGCCAGTGCAGTGCAATGGCACCACAACCAACATGGTGTGATGGCAGCATGGTGGACAATGACAACTGTGATGAAACAGCATGACAACAGTGTGGCATCAGAGTTACTGACGATAATGATAGCACACTGGCCAGTGCACCACAACAGCACCACAACCAACATAGCACAATGGCAGCATGATAGATGACAAGGCCACAATTATGACAATGATGATGATGGTGATGTGATGCATGAGTCAAAACTGTGACCACAGCACAATGATGTCAACAATGGGACAGCCTCTATGACCATAATGATAACATGACCATGATGCTCACATGTCAAGTCTGAATTCTTCAGGCTCAAGTTCAACAGTGGTCTGAAAGAAAAAGGGGTGAAGGGAGCAGAGGTGAACTGGAGGTCTGATGGCAGTGGGGGATGGAGGTGCAGAGGTATGAGGACATTGGTGCAGGACATATATATCATGCCCTTGCTCAACTCCAGCTCTTAGGAGATGAAGGTGAGAGATAGAGTGAGAGATAGGGTAAAGAGAAAGACTTAGAAAAGAGGGAACTCAAAAAGAGGAAACTTAGTTGATATTCAAACTGAGGAGTACATGCAGAGGGCCTTGGATTTGTATACTAGGAGATTGGATTGGAATACAGAACAGAGAATGTAAGTAGCATAAGGAATAATTGGAAAATGTGAAGAACTGATGGGTGGTGTACATAGGGCTAGGAAACATGGAATGGAATGTATGAGGACATAACTTATGTCAAGGTCCAGGCCAATGGAAGGAGGTCTAATGGGAATATAATAAAGTTGGATGTCCAAATTGAACTTAGAGTAATGTTGGTAAGGTCTGTTTAGAGATGACCAGAGATGAAGAAGACAGAGTTGGAATTGTGTGTGGAGAGACAGATATGAGTGTTTGAAATAGATATGACATCACACTACAATGATGTGGCATAGCAGCATGGTGATAATGTGATACTGGCAACATGATGCATGGGTCATGGCTGTAACCACAATGTGATGGCATCAGTAACGATGCAGGACAAGATGGCTGTGATTACAGCACAATGGTGGCATGGTGAATGCCTGCCACATCATGGAATATTGTGATTTAATCCTCCTGACATCATTTTTCAGCAGAATAATAACTCTAAGCATACCTACAAAAGGGTTAAGCAGTGGTTAGAGGAGCAGGATTGTATGACTATGGTTTTGCCTGCACAGTCTCCTGACATAAATCATATGAAGCATCTCTGGAATTGTCTCAAAATGAGGCTCACAGATCATGAAAACCCTCCTAGTGGAATTCATGAATTATGGGAAAGAGTTGAATAGGAGTGGGAGGAAATACCAGTTGAGGAGTGTAAAAAGTTGATTGAGAGCATGCCTAGAATAATTCAGGCAGTGCTCAAAGCAAAATGAGGCTATACAAAGTACTGATAATATTCAAACACTCTTGCTAATATGAATGTGAAAAAAATACTTTTCATGACATCACTGTTTTATAATGATCATATCTCCACACTGTGTGAATTATATCACATGATCAAGACACAAATTTAATAGCCAGGAGTACATAATATTTATAACTCCACCAAAGCTAAGAAAAATTCCCACAGTGTTAGGCAGTGTATCTCACACACTACATTTGAGGCCAACATGGAAAGGGTGTTGGAGTCACTGTATATACAAGTTCCTAGATGTATTTAAAGGCAATAGATGCTGCACTGTAATGATAACAAGATTTATTCCCCCCCTTGAGATCAAGCTTCTAAGAAGTTTACAAGGGTTGATCTCATCAAATCTTGACCACCCAATCTTGGTCACAAAAACTCTAGTCTCTATCTCAGTAAGCATCTTTGAGTCACCTCTTCCTTTTCTGCCCTGCACAACAGGAGTACCTTTGTACCCTTCTGTTACATTCTTTACTGGGTAATAACTCTGTGGTAAAGATGTGGGAGCAGTATGAGCATTTGCCATCCTGAATCCCTCAATCACCTTTTTGAGATATTCAGTTTGATTCAGATATATGTTGTACCTTTTTGACATATGTTCATTCTTAGGAATATGTGAGTATCTCCTAGATCACAACAATTCCATTTCTTCATAAATGCAGCTTTAATCTTGTCTACAAAGGCTTTGTTTGGGTCACAGAAGAGGAAATCATCTATGTAAATGATTGCTAGAATGATGTCTTTTCCTTTGTGATATGAATAGACTAGTATTTGTTTTACACTGTGTAAAGCATAATTTATGCATGGACTTATCAAGCACATGCCACCAGGATAAACCTGCTTGCTTAAGTTCATATATGGCATGTAGAAGTTTTAAGATTTTGCCTTTTAGTTTGGGTGGCATAAACTCAGGAAACTCCATATAGATTTTCTCTTCTAGTTTTCCATATAAATAGAAAGAGCATACATCTGGACCAGTAATATACCAATCTTCAAGTGCTGAGGGCAAGCATACACTACACTGTCTCAAAGTGTACAACATGGTTGTTATAGTCCACATCTTCAACTGGTATAAAGCCTTTTGCAACTAAGTGAATGTGTTTCTGACTGTTTGATTTGATGTTGAACATCCAATGATTTTTTAGAACATTTCAATTGGAAGGACAATCGACAATCTTATAGACATTCCTGTTTTTAAGAATCTGAAGTTGATCTTTGCAAGCTTCGATCCAGAGTTTTTGCTCATCTTATGGGAGTTTAAGTCTTTGTATGTCCATTCATGATATACATTGTGAGGTCAGGTGAAATTGCTTTACTATAAAAATATCAAATTAATGCATCTTCTTCTTTCTGAGTGAGGTACTCAACATCTTATTCAGATGGAGTCAGAGAGTGAGGGAATTCACCTGATACTAAAGCCAACCAGGCACACAGTTAAGTGGTCTGCTGACCCACACAGAACCTCAGAGGATTAACCTTCGAATATAGCTACCAGTATTTGACTCTTGCCACCATACCAGGCTTGAAGAAGTAGTGCTATCCCTAACAAGATCAGCTGAATTACTATCCAGCAACCACAGACCTCAGAAAAGGTAGGCACCATGCCAACAGCTAGTCAAGCTGGTTGAGACACTGTACAGCATGTGCCAGCACAAGCTTAGTATGCAGTAGAGTGTATTTAAAGTAATGGACAATGGATAATGTGAGTGGGAATGCCACAAAAACTTATCTGAAGTTATTGAGCTATCTATTGGCAGGTGTATATAGTACAGGTCATGTGTGGTCATGTTTGTGTCATGTCATCCATGTATGATAACCATGAAATGTCATAGAATATGCAGAAACTCCTGATTTGTCAGCTTTCTTTAAGGCTAGCTGTTAAGACCAGGTCATCCTCCACTCAAACTCTGGTCAGAGATTGGAGGTCAAAGGGGAATGAACACCAGAGATGGTCAGACATCTAGAGGGTAGTGTAAAGGCTTGATGCAGGACTTATGTATGTGTTGCATATTTGCACTGTCATGGCCTTCATTGGTCAAATATGCATCCGAGGAAATCCAGAGATGAACAGAGGACTATCTAAGTCAATATTCAGCCTGAGCTATCTATGTACAGATACAGGCTTTATATATATGGAGGAGGACTGCAGATTAGTAACAGAGGTCAAACAACTAAAGTATTGGAGGTTGGATAAGTACATGCCAGAGCTGTGCTACACAGCATCAGATGAATCCGAGATGTGAGACTAAACTAAATAATGAACAAAGGATGTATGTAAGTATATCTAAGAGAAGTCTGGAGTGATGGAGTTGCATAATTGGTGAGAGATTATTGGAGGGATGAGCAGAGTTGGGTTCTGAAGGTCAGAGTTGACTTAGTTGAATTCTAAACTATGACACTAGCCAATAAAAGCACTGTATTTGAAGTGCAATTAGTCAACCACTTTAGGGCCAGCCAATAGAAGTTGCTGAGTCATCAACAAAAGCCCTGAATTTGTCATAAGAAGTTATGATGAATGAGACTCCATAGAAGGTCATAGAACATTTTGAAATAAGCATGTGACTGTCCATGCCATGCAACTGGTCATGTGCCAGTTCATGTGACTTGCTATGTGATAGACCATGTGATCATGTGACATGTGACCTCTATTTGAGTGTGAGAAGTCACAAGAAAATAATAGAGAAATAGAGAAAAATCAGGAGAAAAAGACATATTGTGTTGTAAGATATGTCATTTTATAACAGATACCTGAGGTTGGTCCTTTAAAGCTTTATCCATGTCTTTCATTCTATTGTTATGGTCCTTCAATTGTTGAACAGAACGACATATTTCACCAAGTGCACTGTCAAATCTCTTAGGTATGCATCATTCACACTGAGGTCTGCAGGGCAGGAGTGATAGTTTCAATAAATGAGATGCTGGGGATAATGTGACCAGATCTTGTGGTGAGATTGGTGAAGAAGGGGAATGAAAAGCAAGTGCTGCATTAGACTCATTAGAAAAATCAAAGAAGGAATCAGAAGCAGAATTCTCTGTATCATGTGTGTGTTTGTTCCTTTTGTGACTTATGTATCTGCTTGTATGGTTGAGCATGAGTGCACTTAGGAAATAAAATTTCATCAAATACAGTATATTCTGATGTAAATAGAGAGTTGTCAGACTTCATCAATAGAAAGTTGGCAGTGCTACCAGCTGCTATGCCAAGATAGACCATTAATTGTAATTTGGGTTGCAATTTACCATGGCAGATTTCATCTGGGATGTGCACCATTTCAAAAAAGAAAGTAGGGTGCAATTACATACATGGACTGCATGTAGTAACACAAATTCCTAATAAGATGGTGGTAAGCAAGCATGTAACTACATTGCTTGTGTCTTATTCATTAAGGTCTGAATTATCCTTTCAGCTATTCCATTCTGCTGGTATACATATGTAAGGGGCAGATTGGTGAATATGAATCTTTTGATCATGCATATATTCTGCAAATTATTTAGAAGCATATTTACCTCCAGCATCAGAGCACCAGTACTTAACATTGGCATTGTATTGATTATAAGCAATAAAGTGTTTCACTGCTATAAGAGTTTGATCTTTGACATGAATGCACTCTATCCATACATGAGAAGTAAAGTTATCAGAAAAGATAACTACATATTTCAATTGATGGTGTGATTCAATGACTTCAAGTCAGAATGAATAGATTCAAAAAGGGTGATTGCCCACTTCTCACTGCAAAGAAATGATTGGTTTGATTTTTTGCCAAGTTGGCAGCCAGGACAAACTGCTGGCATTTTAGAAATAGAAACTCAGGAAAATCTTTAAGATGCTTCTTTGGGGCTTGAATGATATATTTTGAGGGATGTCCCATTTGTTGGTGAATTATCTCATAATCAATATAGATTATTGAAATATTCATGAATTTAAATGAATTGTTTTAGCATCTATCTGGTAGAGAGCATCAGGTACATTTAAATGGAATTGAAAGGTTTGTTTTCCTGAAAACTTGTCAAAAATAATGATTAAGCCTGCCATAGCCTGGATTATCATACAAGAATAGTGCCCATTGAAATAAGTTTCACATTGGCTACTGGCATATGTACAACCAGGGATATTTACACAAGTTGTCCATGGAATTTGAGAATAACAAACTCAGCCTTTTCATTTGCTATTCATGAGTATGTAGACTTGAAAATGGTTGATACTCAACAAAATCAGACAGTTGATACATACAATGCTTCTAAATTAAATAGCCACATGTCTGATGGCAAATCATGATGATGTTTCTTTTATTTCCTTTTCCCACTGTCCTTAGAGGAATTGTCACAGAATGAAAAATTGCACATAGCAGGTATGTTCATTTCTCTGTCTACTACAGGAGAATTCATGCAACCATGATCAATAATCTAAGGTGAATACCATACCACACATCAGCTCCTAAGTGATGAGATGGAAGGAATGACAATAACCAGTTCATGTTGCTGTTGGGATTGCTGAGAAGAAAGGCAGTGTCAAGACACTTGTCAAATTTTACATTGTTGAGATTGACAACATCTTCATTGTACAAGTAAATAATATCTTCTTTATCAACCTGACCCTTCATCTGGCTCTCCACCTTGACTTCCATCAGAACCTCTTTGATGGTTGCAATAAACTTGGGAAATTCAGGCACAGGATCACTGATATACACTGAGAAACAAAACTGTCCCAATGTTTGATACATTTTAATTGTTGAGTCAATATCTCAAAGAGGTATTGATTTTAGACTTTCAAACCTAGGCATCTTTAGAAAGCTCTAATGAAGGGCTTTCCAGATATATATACATCAATTAATTAATTAGGCAATTCTTAATATATCAGGAGATATGAGCAAATTAATCACAGGTGCTCATTGGCACAGTTTTGTTGCTAACATCAAGGATATCAAAAACTAGTATTGTTACAGTCACTTTCACACCCCTTCTGACATTTTTGACCCTTCCGACACTTCCAACCATACTTAGAATATTTGACTCACTAGAAGTGATGCTTCCGAACTCAGAAGCTCAGAAAGCTCGGAACCATGGGAACTCGGAAATGCGGAAGCTCAGAAAGCTCAGAACCATGGGAACCGGAACCTCGGAGGCACTGGAAGCACAACAGTCCAACTGGGACTTTGTATTTCATCATGCAAACCCTTTCCACTCATACAGTACGTCATGCTATGCATTCCAGACCTTCCTAGAACATTCTTATGTCTTCCATGCATCACCCATGACCCTACCATCACTTTATACCCTTACCCTACACATGTATCATCTTCCATTCTTCCACACCATGCCTCCTCCACACCTAATCCTTATGGTTTCCTCATGGACATCTAGATTAGACTACAATAGGTACAAACATGTAGAATAGTATATAAAGGACAAGAATGCAGCCACCAGAGGGCAGTCTTGTCCTCTTGGTGTTTTCCTCAGCATCTATGGTGTCGACTCATTCTCCCTTCCCTTCCCTTCACCAGTGAAAGCAGCCTAGAGCCTTAAGTGGTTCTGAGTCATATCATTAGGACAAGACTTTTCTTTTATCTCTACCCTGCTTTCAGGTCATGAAGTGCCAAAGGTCTTTTGAAGAAGCACCTCAGTATGCTGACAGAAGTCCTTCTGAAGTTCCAAAGGGAAGTTGGTTGATGCTTACCATCCCTTAGTGTCTTCTCTAGGTTTTAGTAGCAGTTGCTTGACAAGGGACGAGCAGGCCTACCCCACAGAACAAGAAGTAGTGGAGTTTATCAAGGGAGCTGTAGCACAGGCTGCCCTTGGTACCTTTTCTCACCCCCACTCCCACATAGGCTGGGAGTCAGACAGAGTAACCCTAGTCGACAGACACGACTACAAGGAGGGGGATTTATCAGATTATTGCTCCACAATGCTAGAACTGTTGGAGAACATAGCACCACCATCCCCAGTCCCATCTCTCATCTATCCATACTCAGAAAGGCCAGAAGCATTGGAAGCACCAGAAGAGCCAGAATCTCTTCTGACTGAAATCCTTTGCCTCTTTGTGCCTCAGGAGATACATGAGCAGTTGGAAGCCTTTGATAGGCAAAGAAACAATAGACTTGCTACAGGAGTATCCCTCAGGAGGGAAGAAGTAAGAGAAAGGTACATGACTCCTATCCCAGAGTGTAGGTGAAGACAACGCTGGAAGTACAGTAAAAATCTCAACAGACAGTGAGTATACAATTGCATTGATTTACCCCAGAATTTCTCATATCTACGTACAAAGCGTCATCTTGAAGCACTACAGCCCTACCCATTTTACTAGAGACCTTACGATACCATGTCTACACAATTGAATCAGGTCCTGGCTGACCCTGCCATTGACTGGACTAAAAAGGTCAATGCAATTTTAAATGAATTTAACCAGTTCCTCAGAATGTATCAACAGTTGGAGGCAAGGCACACTGCCACTAGAGGCTTGCTGGATCAGGCCAATGTCCAGATTCAGGAGTTAAAAGATCTGGCCGCTTCATTCACACAGAGTCAAGGACCTGGAACGGGAGGCGGGTTCTCCAGGAAGATCAAAGTGTTTGCTGATCCTGGAGACTATGATGGAAGCCATGCCAAATTCGAGGAATGGTGGGCAAAGATTAAAGGGTGGCTCAGGATTAACAGGAGAGCCATTCCAGAAGGATCTCAT
>JBBPTO010000353.1:0-33729 GCA_038094155.1 Pulveroboletus cf. aberrans | reverse complement strand
GTTCTGTTTCACCGTCAGATTGAGGGTGATATGCCATGGACAGGGAGAGGTCGTAGTTCAGGAGGCGACCTAGCTCTTTTGCGAAGGAGGAGGTGAACTGTGGTCCTCGGTCCGAGATGATTTTGTCGTATAGTCCGAAGTGGAGGAAGACCTTGTGGAAAAAGAGGGTGGCTACGCCTTCAGCGGTGATGGTTTTCTTAGTGGGGCAGAGAATTACCCCCTTAGTAAGTCTGTGGTCGACCACGACCAATAGGGAATTGAAGCCGGAGGATGAGGGGAGATCCGTGATAAGATCGCATGAGATCTGTTGAAACGGACGAGTGCACGAGGATCGGATTGGAGTTAACGGGGGTACCGTGGGGTGGGTGTTCGCTTTGTTCTGTTGGCAAACGGCACAGCCTTCTACGTACTTCCTTACGTATTGGGCCAGTCCAGGCCACCAAAACTCCAAGGAGACGAGTTGTCGAGTTTTCAGGTATCCGGGATGTCCGGCGGTTTCGTGGTCGTGGCAACGAGTGAGCACTTCATGTCTGAGGTCGTTGGTAGGGGGAACATAGATTCGTCCTCTGTACGAGAGTACTCCTTCGGAGTAGGACCAATCTGAAAGGCGGGAGCGGAATGCAGGGGGTATCTCTCCTTGTAGGGCTTGGAGAGCTTGGAGGACGAGGGGGTCTGAGGATGAAGATGAGGTAAGTTTGCCTGCTAGGGAAGAGTCGATGAGGTTGACGAAGAGGGAGTCGGGGAGTAGGGTCGTTCCTGCGTTGTCTTCTTCGTCGACAATGAGATCAGGACGGCGGGAGAGCGCATCCGGAGCGGCGAGCTGGGATCCAGGAACGTGGACCATTTTTAGGTCGAAGTCTGCAAGGTCGAGAAGCCATCGTGCTTGTCGACGATTCAAGTTCTGAGGTTGACGGAAGTACGTCAAGTTCTTGTGATCGGTGAATGCTTGGACGGGGAAGGGGGAGCCGGAGAGATAGTGTCTCCAGGCTTTCAGGGCGCAGATTATCGCGAGAAGTTCGCGATCGTAGATGTCATAGTTCCTCTCGGCGGGGGAGAACGATTGCGAGAGGTAGGAGCAGGGGTGCCAGTCTCCATTGGCGTCGGTTTGGAGCAAGATAGCTCTGGTGGTGAACTTCGATGCATCAGTCATGATGGCGAAGGGTCGTGTGGTGTCGGGGAGGTGGAGGACTGGCTTTGACAGGAAGAGAGCCTTCAGCTCTTCGAATGCCTTCTGGCTGGCGGGGGTCCAGTCCCAGGAGAGATTCTTCTTCGTAAGATCTATCAAGGGACGGGCAACGGCAGAGTAATTGTTTATGAATCGCCGGTAGAAATTGGCAAATCCGAGGAATGAGTGGACGTCTTTGACCTTTGTTGGGGTAGGCCAGGCAGCGATCCCATCGAGTTTGACGGGATCCATGGTGATTTGTCCTGGTTTAACGATCATCCCGAGGTATTCTACTTCGGGTGCAGCAAAGGTGCATTTGTCAAGCTTCAGGTGCAGGTCGAGTTCCTGCATCCTTTTTAGAACGCGTTTAGTTCGTTCCTCGTGGAGTTCGGGGTCTGGGGAGAAGATGAGGAGGTCGTCCATGTAGATGACAAGCCATCCTTCAGCGATCATGTCCCTAAATGAGTCGTTCATGAATCGTTGGAAAGTGGCGGGGGAGTTCATGAGTCCGAAGAACATGACAAGGGGTTCGAACAATCCTTTGTGAGTTATGAAGGCAGCCTTCCATTGGTCGCCATCCTTGATTCTGACGTTGTTGTACCCCCATCGAACGTTGAATTTGGTGAAGACCTTCGCGTCTTTCAATTTATCGACTAGATCGGATACGAGGGGAAGTGGGTATGCGTCCCGAACAGTGTGTTCGTTCAGGTAGCGGTAGTCTTGGCACGGGCGGAGTTTGCCATCCTTCTTTTTGACGAAGAAGAAGGGAGCGGCTTGGGGGGAGTTCGAGGGGCGGATTTTTCCGCAATCGAGATTTTCCTGGATAAAATCCTCGGTGGCCTTCTGCTCATCCGGGGACAACAGGTAGACTTTTCCTACTTTTGGAATGAAGGAATCGTCGAGGTGGATTTCATGATCGTAGGGTCTCGACGGGGGTACATGGTCGGAGGCTTCCTTTGTGAAGACGTCCGAGAATCCCGCGTATTCTGGAGGTAGGGTCGTTCTTGGTTTGGCTTTATCAGTGGCTGCTGCCAGTTCGGTGGCAGTGGTAACTTTATTGACGAACTTCTGATGTCGGGGGGTGCCACAGGGGGCGAAGTGGGTCCCGAAGTGGGCCACGTGGTAGAGGTCTGCGTACCTCTTGGCGATACCCATGAGTTCTGATTCTTCTTCCTTCTGAAGGTAATCGAAGAGTCTTTTGTCGTAGACCTGATGGACCATAGTTTCTTTTGGAGCGGAGGTGGGGTAAAACTTGTCGTGGCGTTTGAGGTCCGCGACGTGTCCTTGATACAAGTCTTTTGACTCATCGAGGGTTTCGGAGATGGTACAGGTCTGTTTAGACCAGTCGATAAGGGGGTTGACCGCCTTTAGCCAAGGCGATCCTAAGATGACATTCTGTCGTCCGCAATCCATGACGTAGAAAAGGACTTTCTTGGCGATTCCTTCGATGTTGACAAAGAGCGTGGTAGAGAACGATACTTTGCCTTTCTTATTGGATGACATGTCGAGGTTGCAGACTTGGAATGGTTTTTTGAGTCGAGACGTGGGGAGTTTGTTCTTCCTAACGAATCCCCAGTCGATACAGTTAATATCCGCGCCGCTATCGATTAGGGCGCGGGATTCGACGGTTTTGAGCGTGTGCAACGGTACGATGAGTTCAACGGGAATTTGCATAGATTTCATCATACGGGATACAGTTACAGGTGCACATACTGGGTAGGAGGTGGCAGACGTCGAGGCTGTCCTCCATTCTAAAAATCCTGGGAGCAGAAATGGGTGGTCCTTCCGACCGCTTCTTCATCGTCTTCCTCGCATTCTTTTAATGCGGGGAGGTCTTCAGGGTCCCTCTTCGTCGTTTTTTTGACGGAAGGCCTGGGGGTGTCGTCGAAGGTGGCGTTACATTTGAGCGCGGAGTGCCCGGGTTTTCGGCATTTGAAACAGAGGTTTTTCTTACGGCAGCATTCTCTTTCTTCGGGAGTGAGTTTCTGGGGACGAGGGATGGATATGACGTCGACGTCCATTGTGTTGGGATCTCGAATTGTCCTTGGGCTAGGGGTAACGTAAGCGTAGGAGGGGGCGGTCTTTCCCTTCCTTGCTTCTCGGATCAGGGAACTTCTTTCCCACTGTTTCTGGAACGAGATGGCACGTTTGTACCAGTCATCGATCTTATCTGGGACGGTTTCCATAGCGAGGATCTGGGTGGAGAGCGGCGTGGCAATGGCTAATTGATAGAACGAGATGAGGACGTCATCGGTGGCTGAGAGCCTGGCGGCGTGGGCTTGAAATTCAGCATTGAAGTCTACGATTGACGGCGTCCATTGCCCGTTTTTGTTTTTGTTCATGCGGGCGGAAGACAGCCAGGCTAGGGCATCCGTGGCTTCGTCTTCTCTGACGAAGGACTTCTTGAATTTTTCTTCGAAGTTAGTCCATTCTCCAAAGGAGTTTTCTGAGACCGCCTTCCTTCTGAAGGTTTTGGCCCAGACTTGAGCTGACCAAAGGGTCATGAACGAGAGTGCAAAGGTGACCTTCTTGTCGTCAGTGCGGTAGACGTCGGAGTTGACTAGGAGGTAGGCTGCGACGGTATCTAGCCAGTCTTGGGATTTGGTAGTGTCGCCATCAAAGGCGGCCGGGGGGTTGAGCTTGAGCTCCGTCGATTTAGAAGAAGACATTGCTTCGTATGCTTGAATGAATTCCCGAGGTTCGGGCAGGTTGAGAGGGTTGCTAGAAAAAAAGATTCTTCCAGACTGCGGCTGGGGTGTTGGCGACGGAGGGGTCGGCACCCGAGGGATGGATGCAGAGTGGGAGAGACGGTGGGCTAGGTCGAGAGCGACTTGGGTTTCCTCTTCGGTAGGTAGGAAGTCGTCCTCGTCAGAAGGGGTTCGGTCGTGGGGGACCGACTCGGAGTCAGAAGGTTCGTTGGGGCGTGAGCGCCAACGAGTATCAAGGGGGGGTCTAGGAGGAATGGTGGCTTACTAGACAGTAGCCGACAGGGAAGCTAGACCTTTTGTTACGACTACCTCGGATAGAGATAGGCGTAGCCCTTCAAGGTGGGTCTACTAGATACTAGGATGAAGGAGAACATGGCTAGGTGTTCTGCGAGGACGAGATTCAAGGGTTCTTAGGAGAACAAGGTTTTCTGCTTGTTCTATCTCAACGATCGATCGTCGAAGAGAGGACTTCCTCGGAGATCGATAGTCTCGAGGTGAACAAGAGGTTTCCTTTAGAACAGCGTAGCCTTCAAGAGCGCTACGAAGTCTCAAAGAGCAGAGGTATTCCCGACGAGGGACTGGGAGAAGCGAGGCGAAGACCTGGTGTATTGAGGTACACGGAAGGGAGGTCTAGCTTAAAGATACTAGTACAAGACGACGGGTTTATATAGACTGGGAGGGAGTCACTGACGAATCAAGTGGAACCGCATAGAATGCGATGGAAGTCGGACGATGAGTAATGGTATAGTAGTCAGCGACGAAAAGAAAAGAACGTCCAGATTGGGACTGTCACCCATGCGTATGTAAACGAGAAAAAGGAAAGGGGCCGATCGTAACATGTAGATAGCTCAGCCTGAATATCATCTTAGACTCTCTCTTCCAATTCTACTCTGGATCCTCCAATGTGTCTCCAACCAAGAAGGCCATGACAGTGTGGAGACATGACACACAAGTCATGTGTCAAGCCTTCACCCCTCCAGACATGATCCTCCAGACCTCCAGCCATCCCCAGCCATTTGATCTCCTTTGACCTCTGATCTCCAACTGGAGTTTGAGCGGAGGAGATCCAGTCTTAACAACCTTAGCTCCCACACTCCGAAGTGGAGTTGCCATGCTCTGGACTCAATATTGTTTGTTCAAAGCCATCCACATCATAGTCAGGTTATTTTGCCCAAGCCAAGATCCAGATTTCAAAGCCTCACAAACTACATCCCAACAGTTTAGCCTCTTCTTTAGTTATGTATCATTTTTTCTGATGCTCTGAACTCATGTTCCCATGCTTCGAGCCAATTTGTCTAGATGCCCAACCTTTCCCCTTCCATGTCAGGTATTTGACTTGCCCCAGTTGCTAGCCTCTTGTACCACTTGGAGTTGTCTCAGGTAACTGCCTTGCTTATCCTGAATTTCATTATTTCTTTTATAGCCCTGGACACTCATTCCCACCTCTGGTACACACCATTCAGTCCTGTGAAGTCGACTTCCAGTCCTCTGGTCCATTTTTTCTGTGCTCCAAGTTTTTCTTTTTGTGCACTGAAATCTTCTTCTGAAGTTGAGATATCCATTTTGCAGAGTCAAGGACAAGCCAGAAAGAGTAGAGGTTGAAGAACCAAGCTGAGGAGAACATGTAGAAGTGGAGGTTGATGAGCCAGATGATGAAGATTGTTATGATTTACTTTGGACTACACTACATTTTTCTCCTTGAACTTGTCACTTACATACACATGGGTATAAGTCCCAACTTGAACATTCATTCCTTTTCATCACTGACTACGATACCATGACTTACCATCTGCTTCCATTGCATTCCATGCGATTTCACTTCACTTGCTCCATCAGTGATTCCTTCCACCATATTCTTTCATATTCCATGCTTACCCTAAACTCCTTTATGTATATAAACCCACATCATCACATACATGCTCCTCAGTCTAGTCTTACCATTTCCTACCTTGTACCTTCCTCATTGCTGGAATACATTGGTGTTCCCACTCCATGATACAGGCCCAAGAGTAGCTTTAATACCTTCTTGTTCTTTGTCAATTAGAACCACCCTTAAGTGGAAAGTCTCCATCATCAACCTCATCAAAAGGTCTCCTTATCACCACTGTTAACTTGGAAGTCCTTGTCATCTGTCCTCAATCATAGGCAGACTCCTTGTCCACCATTAACTCAGTAGTGTCCTTTGTCGCCGAACCTCATTAGTAGGAATGCTCCTTGTAGATGTCTTGTAATCGTCAAGCTCCATTGCCTCTTTGTCCATGGTTAAGACTGAAGACCCAATGGTTCTATGCCTGCCCTCA
Organism: Pulveroboletus cf. aberrans; assembly: GCA_038094155.1. NCBI lineage: Eukaryota > Fungi > Basidiomycota > Agaricomycetes > Boletales > Boletaceae > Pulveroboletus > Pulveroboletus cf. aberrans. The sequence goes on along the minus strand of JBBPTO010000353.1, from coordinate 27,556 downwards.
TCAAGGTCAGCCATAACAAAGATCCACCTCCCAACCATTCCAACTGTTGATTCCAGACTTCCAACAAATGCAATGAATACTACTCCTTATGATAGATTTCCTCATATTCATTTTGCCCTGGTTTTCATCTGATGCTCTCAGTTTTACCCTGGTGTTTGTCCGGAGATATACTCACTCCTTTAGACCAGAAAAATGACAGATAAAAGTCCAAGTATGATAGAAACCCTTTGATTATAAAAGAAAACAAAGCCAAGTACTACAGTTTGTCCATCCTCTGATGCTCCAGACCATTTTCCTGTGCTCTGGACCACTTTCTATTGCCCCAAAGTTTTTTTCCTTCCTATGTGTGTTGAGGTATCACACCTTTTTGTTTTTGTTTCAATGTATCATGATCCAGATAGGAGAAGAGGAGAAAAGTAGAAACAAAAATAGTCAGAAGTTGCCCCTGGACTTAGGAGTTGCCACAGAAGTTGTGATAGAAGTTGTAAGATGTCCCGAGTTCTCCTTCTTTTCCATTTTCCAGAGTCAGGTTTGTAGCAAAGTCCCCAGTGGAACTTCCACAATCATTTTCCTTCCATTACAAGTTCATTTCACATTCACCTTTCCTTTCAGCACAGTTTCCACTCACAGACCTTGAACAGGAGTTGCCTGGAACTAGCAGAGTTCTCAGACCTCGGACAGGAGTTTCATTCTTAGATCTCAAACAAGAGTTTCTTGGAGCTACTACAGGAGTTGCTAGACCTTGAAAAGGAGTTCTTGGAGGCATGTTTCCACACCTACCATCCATTACCATGACTGCCCAGCATGTTCTAAGCCAGCTGTCAGACCCAAGTTGATGTGTTGTGCATCAGAGAGGGTTCTGATTCACTCCAAGAGGTTTCCATATACATTCCTCCATCCTTCACAGCATCCTTCATCACTCATTTCTGAAGCCAACCCAATGCCTTGTTTCAAAACATAACCATTCATTTCCACTAGTTGATGCTGATGAGGACCTCAGAGCTAAGTCCCCTGCAGTTGTAGAAGCCTGGAGCTCCCTACAGCAAGGTTCCTACTTTCTTTGAGTATTCATTCATCCTTCAAGCTACTCCGAAGTCCTCTGCTGCTTCTTCAAGACTCAACAGTCACAGGCTGTCTTCTCAAGTCAGAACTCTGACCTCTGGAGGACTGGACCTTAGTTTCTGCACTCCAAATGAGTCATCAATGAGTCAGAGTTGTGTTTCCTTATTGGGATATTACTTTATTTAGTGTCTACATTCATTCCTTCATCTTTTCTTTTGATTCACAGTCTCAGAAATCCCCAGACTTAAAGGTTTGGATATAGAACTTAGTTCAAAAGAAAATTACTACCATACATCATCAGTTCTAAGCCTCTGAGTTCGATTTCCTTCAACTCCACTCAAGTCCTGCAACTTCTGACAACTCTTGACAACTCCATAGTTGATTCCTTAGCCCTACGGAATGGAAAGGAGTCAGACTCATATTTTTCAGCTCTCTCAGGACTCTCAGGACATTGGTGAGTCATTTATATTCACTCTCACCCCTTTTCTTTGTCTCTTTACAATCCCCTGGGTCAAGAACTACACTCACACCCTTTTTATTAGCTTAGGAGTTCCACTTTGGAGTTCCTAGGAGTTTTACACTGCATTGACTTAGACTTGAATTCCTATACAAGGTACAGAAGGTCAGCATGACAGTAGCAGGAATCACCTTCACAACCAGGATACAATTCTTTAATGGCTTCAACAAACTTCTGCCAATCTTGGTCCTTCACTTCATCCAGGGTTTCTCAAAGTTCAGCTTCATCAAGATCTGCATATCAGATCACATGTTTGATCGTTTCAATGGTGGTAAGACTGGTGGTGTTCTCTAGAATGTTGACATCTTCAAGAAAGTGCAGAAGATGCATGGATACTCCATTGAACTTGGGAGCCTTTTGGATTTTTCAGAGGGGCATTTGGATGGAATTGGCCATTGGAGGTCAGGGGTTAACTGGCAGATTCAGGGTACATGTGGAAGGTAGAGGCAGATTGCTATAAAGAAATATGGAAAGCCGGGGATTGAAGGATATTGACTGGATATGCGAGTGGAACAAGCTACTGTTATGATTGGCCCCTTTTTCCTCTTATCATTTACATACACATGGGTGTTAGTCCCAATCTGGATGTTTGTTTCTTTTCATTGCTGACTATGATACCTTGACTCCTTGTCCATTTCCATTACATTCCATGTGATTTCACTTGCTCAGTCAGTGACTCCACCTTTACCTACCCTGAACAGTCTATGATCACATATAAACCTCACCCCTCTGTACTTGTATTTCCTAAGCTAGACCTCCCCTTTGTGTACCTCAATACACTGGGTCTTTGCTCCACCTCTTGTCCCAACTCTTAAGCCCCTCACCAGGGATCTCTTGCTCTTTGAGACTTCATAGTGCTCTTGAAACTACACTGTTCTAAGGGAACCTCTTGTTCACTCAGGAATGATAGATCTTTCAGAAGTCTTCTCTTCAACATTAGATCATTGAGACAGAACAAGCAGAAAGCCTTGTTCTTATAAAGAATCCTTAGTACCTTGTTCTCACAGAGTGGCTTGCCCTGCTTTTCCTCATCTCCAGAACTCCAGACCCTCTCTAGGGGCTATGCCTATCCTCTACCCAAGGTAGTCATAACAGCTACAGGAGAGGATAAAGATGAGAAAGAAGAGGAAGAGGTCATCAAGGCAGTTGAAGACGATAGAGTAGATATGCAGGTAGAAATAGTAGATGGACTCAGGCTTGACAACAGAATAGTGCTGGGTTTTGCAGTAGATAGTTCCAGCAAGTAAGAGAGATTCAATGTTGTGGAATGGGATTCTAACAGTGGTAAGTTGGGAGATGCTAAAGGTGTTAGTGGAGAGAGGGAAGGTGAAAGATAAGAAACTGCCTGTTGTTGGGCTCTGTTTGAAGTTGATGTAGAAAATTTTCTGAAAAATGGCAGGGAGTTGTAATGGTCTGATGCCAGGCTATGCTTTTGGGAACTGTTGGATAAGGTTTTAAAGGCAGTCAAGGGATCTACATTATCTTCAAGACCAAAAAGGGCACCTGGTATTTTCCTAATTGGGCTTGAGTTTGTGGAAATGAAGATAGTGTCAGTATTTCTAGGGTTGGAAGCTGCAGCAGTGCAATGGGGTGCTCAATGTGATCTGGTGGAAGACAAATCAAAGAATATGGAAGAATCTGATTGGCTGAAGAGGTGATGACCAATATGTTGGCCAATTGGTTCGGATGTTCCTGGTTTGTTAGTTATGGGACTGAAAAATGATTTCTCAATGAGGTCCAGATTGTGAAAGTGGGAAAGTTAAATTTCAAGCTTTTCTCATCAGGGGTTGGGCCTCAGGCTCCTCCTCAATGAATCTCTTGAATTCCTTGTGGTGGGCTCCAATTGTAAAGATGCTAGAAAGCCTGGAATGGGTTTTCTAACAGTGTAAGTATGGGTTGCAAGCAGGTTTACTCGACTCAAAAAGGACCCAAGTGACTAGGAGAAGGTAGTAGACCAAAATTCACTTACTGTAGAGCTGGAAAACATGAGTCTGAACCTCCCCTTTTGATAGGGCTGAGAATTCAATTTTCTGGGTTCAGGTTGGAGCACTCAGCTTGACTTGGCTGGCTCAGGTTGTGGCAGAATCAATGGTTTCAATGCTTAGAAAAAGAGGCTTGTGATTAAGAGAAAGTAGATTTCAATGTGGACTGAAGTCCGAGTTACAAAGTTTATAGTCTGGGAATTCCTGAGACTTTGTACATATCAGGGAATGTAGGTAAGGTTAAGTACATGATCAGGGAAACTATGACAAGGGAAATGAGACTTGTTATATGACTGAGAGGGTCAGGTCTGGTAGACTCCTGCCTGCTTTCTGAGACTCTATGTATGAAAAGAAAGAAAATCTGAAACTCACCTGACTTGGATCCTATGAATACCAGACAGATGGACACCAGGGACAGGACAAACAGTACTCAGAGTTTGAGGATGATGCTCCAGGAACCACTTCATCAGCTTCAGGAAGAACTCAGGAACCAGGGAAAACAAGGGATTGCACCATAGGAGTGTATGGTCTGCTACATCGGTTTCTTGATTATGGGTCCATTGTCATCACCAGAACTCAATTCTACAACTGAACCTGCCTGTCTGATTCATTTCAAGGCAGTTTCTGCCATCATTAGTATGTTGTTATATCTTTGTACCACAGAAGATTTGGATTTGTCAACTCACTATATGTGGCACAAACTGGTTTTAACTCTGATGAGTGAATGCCAGTGAGCTCCAGGTGTGTCTCAGATTTAAAGGACTCAATCTCCTCATGTTCAGGATCTTAAGATACCAGTTCTTTGTGTGGGACTCTTGCATGGAGCACTATTGAGTTGTTGAATCTAGAACATTCAATTCTTCTGTGGTTCTGCTCACCTATGATGATGTTTGCATCTTTCACAGCACATTTCACATGACCATGATATCAGACAATATCAGCCCCAGTGGGTTCTGCAATGGGGGCAACTTCATAACACTGTTTCTCTTTGTTTATCAGGACCCACTGCCATCTGACTCTGCCTTCTTTCTGTTTTTCTTTCAATAGCTTGTCCAAGTATTCAAATGGAATTTGGAACACTATATAATTCAGGTATTCATTGACCTGCCATTGATTCCACATTGTGTTGAACATAAACTCTCCAGCCCACTCTATTTGTGCACATCCCTGATGCTCCATCACATGGAGCTCTATGTGATTTGCAATTAATGTTGTTCTGAGTGTCCATTGTTCTGATTTTCATATCAACAAGGTCAGTGCATACTAATTCTCAGGGAAGAATGAGTATAGCATACATCAAGATAGTTAACCAGACATATCCATGTGCCAACTCTAATGTGGTGTGAATTAGCATCCTCTTTATGGCTGGTAACCATCTTGCTTCATGACAGTACTTGAGATTGTGAGACCTGTTCACCATGAATTGTGGGTAGCATGTTTGAAACTAGATGCAGAACATTTACCTTGCCTTTAGCCCATCCACCCACAGGATGTGTACTAGTATCAAGCCTGTGAAGGCCCTTTATTGCTTCATCTTTGGCAATGGTGAGGCTTGAACCAATATTCTTAAACCTTACATCCTTTGAAGATGCTTTCTGATTTGCAGTCCATTTGTGAAACACATCCAGTATCTGCTTCTGACCAGAGACATGTTGCTCCAAGGTTGAGTTTGAGATTGAACCTTGCCTATGTGAGCTTTGGATTTCAATGAGCACAGCAGGATGTTTGCTGAATCCATGACAACATTCACAACGGAGCCATTGTGCTGCTGAGTCAGGCTCTGAGCAGAATTCACAGCAGCATTGGTTGCCATTGTTGAGAAAGTCTTGGCAGTACCGTGGATTGGGCTCTGACATTATGCTATAACACAGAAGGTCACAGTGATACCAGCATTGTTTAACTGTATTTGGCAAGCAGGAAGTATGGTAGTTTGCATGTTGGTGAAGGTTCAGAGACAAGTGCTAGTGAGGCTATGTGGTTTTGAACTATCAGACAATAAACTAACACAGAAACTTGCAAAGTGGATGTTTTTTTGTAAGTAAACAATTCAATGTGCCACAATAGAAACTGAGAGTAACTCTACTGCTTGAGCCCACAATGTAGCTCATGCATGCCAGATGGAGTCGTATAATAAAAGACTTTGATGCATGAAATACATATGGAATAATCTCAATCATTTCTTTGTTGTCATCATCAACTTCTTCCTCTAATAGACCATAACCCTCAGGAATGATATTGTTGTTGTTGATGCTCTCAAGCATCCCAAAAAAGTCATTCTCATCTTTGGAAGTAAATGGAGATGGCTGGTGAGGAATCTCAACTGCACTGTGGCAAACATTTTGCAGCTGATTTTGTTGAATCCGAAACAGTTGATGCTGTTCAGACCCTGTGTCAGCTCTACTCTTGAAAGCGACTCTTTGTGATTCATCATCATAGATACCATGTGTAGCAATGCTTAAAAAGCCTAAGTCCTGCAAAAATATCAATATTTTGATCAAATGGAAGTCAAAATTCCATACTGAAGGACTTTTATTCCCTATAGTCTGCCCTGGATGCAGATTCCATTCATTTTGAAACCTTTCACAGTCTTTGTTGATTGCATGAAGAAAAAGGGTATGTACAAGCCAAAGATGACCAGTCTTATTGATATCTATCAAAATCTGTGTGCTATGAGGGGTAGAGATACCCAGACTCAGCTGTTGCACAGCGGTGTGGCAGAGCAACTGTATTTTACCTATGAAGGGGTAGAGATACCCTAACTACAAACATAAGTAAAATAAAAGCTAGATGTAGCTAAAAGACTAACCTCAGCTGTTGCACAGTGGTGGCAGAACAACTGAGGGAGAAATTGCAAAAGCAGACAGATTAAGTAGTAACAGAGATCAGAGCACTTGAACTCCCATGTAACTCCCATGTAATGTCCGGAATAGGAAATATGAGGTCTGAAGGAGAAAAGGGATGTTACTGAGTATTGAATCTACTTCAAATAACACCAGAGTCAGGAGTTGTGCAGAACAGGTCCAGAGTAAGTCAGAGGACCTTGGAGGAGCATAAATATCAAGGCCATGAAGCCTCTTGAAATACATAAAAAATGCTTTCCAGTAACACAAAAATTGATTTCCAGTTTTCACCCTGAGTCATTCAATCCAGCAGTTATGAGTTGATCCACAGCAATGATTAGCATATACAATGAATATCATTATCAGAATTGAAGGTATCTTACAAGCCCCACAAAAAGCAACCTCAATTGGAACCTTGTGTTGCTATCATGTAGGTTGTGACATCAGTATTTTCTCCTTCACAATCACTCTGTACACAGGATGGCAGATCATACATTGCCACTGCATCCATAAATAGACTCATTGCTATTTATGCATGGTTGTTTGTACTTGCTTGGATTTCTGTGACCTTTAACATTAAAATTAATTTTGTGTAAGTACTTGAACTTGAGAATAAAGAACTTACAGTATAACAGTAGCCATCAATGATTCCATGAATAACAAATCCCCAATCTATTAGCTTGTGGTGACCATCTAGATGCCATACAGTATTCGATTGTCTCATCACATACTTCTGCCTTCTAATCAAATGACATTGATGCTTCTGCAGCTGTCTGTTCAATCCATCAACACAGTATAACAGTTATCAAACATGATGCTCCTGAATACAGGGGCCTTGCTGGTACAAAAATCCCATTAAGTATTGAAAGCCAACCCTTGGTTTCATAGTTTTAAATGCCTTCACAAACCCATTGAGCTTATTGTCACTGATGTCCAAGTAGTACTTTCTTATACCATATTCACATCTGTATAGTCACAAAGTTTCAGGGTGGATATTCAACACTTTTGCAACTTTGGTAAACTTGAGTTGGCAGTAAGCAGATGTTGCCTCCTTAAGGAAGCTCAAATTGAGGAGTTTCTTTGATCATTCCCACTTGCCACTCTGCTGAAGAGTTACAAAATGTGGGAGCTGGACATATTCATCATCACTATTGAAACTTCTTATCCAGGTGTCAACAAAGTATTAGAACTATACAGTTCATCAAGTTTCTTCCAAATAGCATGCAAGTCTGTTGCTACATTTGCAAACAATACTGAAGCATCTTCAAGCCATTCAATTGAAAGTGCATTACCTATGGAGGCAAGTTCCAAGAGTATTGGCAGAGCATCAGATGATATCCAATCCACATGGAAAGCAACATGTGTTGGATCTGCTTCATCACCAAGCAAAACATTTACTGCATGGTCATAGGTATCTTGTAGGTGTTTGTGCACCAAATGAATTGTGGTTGACCATTGCTGTCAAAGTGTAACTCCAGAGCAACTCCAATACAACTCTGTGGGAGCTCCAACTTGTTTTGTGTGTCCTCTGCTCTCTTTGACCTCAAAGTTGTACTTTACCTATTCTGGTCACCTTTCTTAACATGTCATATTTTTCTAAGTGGGTTGTATGACTTCCTGCAAGTTGTACAACTCAATTTCTTTTATGCGCTATTCCTTTATCATCTCAAGCTATTTCTAATGCATGTCACTTATTCTTACTTAACTCTGGTCCAGAGTTGCCAGAGTTGTTATGTGCACATACCATTTCACTATTTAATCTCTTTGTCTTTTTCAACTCACCTCAGTTGTGATTGCTCTCTGGGCATCTTGCTGAGTACTGGGCATTACTGCCCTTACCATAGAATTTAACAATTGCTGATTCTGTGACAGAAGCTGTGGAAACTCTGGCCATTGGAAGTCCAGACTGCCCTGTGTTGCCAGCAGCCCAGACTCCATTGTTGCAATGGAGAACAAGTTGGGCAAACATGGAATACAAAGTGCTAAGCAACATGGGAACATGGCAACCACTGCCACACTCCTTCATCTCTTCAGAATTTCTTTTCTCCTACTCATTCCAGGCTGACAATAGTCAGTTGCAATGTGATTGCAATGGGTTTGACCAGTCAAGCCAAGCCCCATCCAAAGTTTTTTCATGCTGATGGGACCCATATTTTTCAGGTTCACAAGTTTTTCATTTGTGTCAAATTTATAACACCTTCAAGGTTCTCTGACTTACTCCAGCATGCAACTCTGAAGCTTTCATCTACCAAGTACAACTCCTGACTCCAGAGTTATTTGGAGTTGGCTCAATAATCAATAATGTTCTTTTTTCCTTTCGGACCTCATATTTCCTATTCCGGACATTACGTCGGAGTTACATTGGAGTTCATGTGCTCTGATCTCCGTCACTACTTAATGTGTCCACTTCATAATTCCTTCCTCAGTTGTTCTGCCACCACTGCAACAGCTGAGTTAGGGTATCTCTACCCCTTCATAGTGCACCCATTTTGACAGGTTATGAGTCCTGCTGGTGCCTGAAAACTTCCTCGCTTAGCTCCGAGCGTGCTTACCTAACTCCGGATTAACTTTAATGTTATTCCAACATCTTCTCATCAGCCCTGTGATGCCACACAATCTCGCCTAACTCCGTTCCTGACACAATGACGTCAGACAATGCTATTACCACTCTCGACGGCCCTATTCTCACGGGCCCTTCAAACTTCCAAGTATGGAAACTCCGGATTATGGAAACCCTCCGCCGCCAAAATCTCCTCGACACTGTTCTTGGGTCCGACCCAACTCCTACCAACTCCGGTGCTACCTCCGAAATCACGCCATCTGACATCGACACATGGACGGAAGTAAGTTAGTAAGTTAGTAAGTGCTTCGCACCATACCAAAGACACCAGTGGCTCGCGCATGCGGTCACAACGGTTTGTCGTTATCGAGGTCTCACGTCGCAACCGTCGTCCTCGCCCTCTTGCCGTCACCACGTCATTCACCTCTCCCTCTCGCCTTCACACCTGCGTGCGCGGCGTGCCCTCATATCGTCAACCTCACCCTCTCGCCGTCGACCTCGGTCTCGCCTGTCATACCGCCATCTCGTCATCACCCTCACCTACGGCTTCGTCCCCGGTCTCGCGTCGTGCAATCGACCTCGACCTCCATCTCTTGCCGTCACGCCGTCGTCGTCCAACTCGCTCCCTCGCCTTCCAAGTTCACGCCTCCGCGCTCTCTCACTGTGGCCTCGCACCCTCACCTGTCTTATCGTCATCTTGCCGTCACCCTCTTGTCCTCGCGTCGCGTCGTCGACTTTAACCTCAACCTCTCGCCATTATATCATCGTCCACTTCACCCCCTCGTCCTAATGCCCGTGCGCCTCTCACTGTCGACCCCGCCATCCTGCCTGCACACCCTTGCGTCCTCTACTTCACCCTCTCGCCGTCTCGCCGTCCCGACCTTGCTATCTTGCAGTCGCGTCATCGTCCTCCGCCCCCCTCGTGCTACCCACATCCCACCATCACGATGATGATGACAACACGGTGATCATCGCCGCGTGATAATCATGTTGTCGTCATTGCCATCGTGTCGTGCCGCCCAGGCAGCAGGACACTAGCGATATGGCAACGCAACGGACAACACGACGGCGACGGCGACACGGCCACAACACAACGACGAACGAGACGATTGGGACAGCCGCGACAGTGATGGCACCCTGACGCGACAGTCGCAACAGTCAATGTGACCACACCCCGATGACGAACACGAACACAAATGTCATCCTGCGATCATGTTCGTGTTCGTGTTCGATCACGAGCAGCTTGCAGCCCGCAAAGCCCTGGCCCAGGGCTTGCCAAATGTCCAAGCCGGGCCTTGGGCCCTACCAAGCCGCGCTAGATGGCCTGGCGCGGGGCTTAAGGTCGGACCTTGCACAACACTAATTGCGACTGCGACGTGACGGTGGTTGCAACTACGCACGATCCAACAGTGACAGCGACAACGTGGGTGTCGCAGCTGCGACTACAACGCAGTGATGACGGCGATGCGACAGCTGGCACGGCTACAGCGGTGTTGCGATGGTGTGGCAGTCGAAATTGCATCCACGGCGCAATGACAGTGGCAACGTGACTTCGGCCATGGCTGCGACGGGACGGACAGCGTAATAATGACTGGATGGCCGGCGCAGCGAGATGAGGCTACAGCCCCTTCATTCCCGCGTACCATCGCACCGTCGGCCTCGCGCTTCCGCCGTCGCGCTGTCATCCTCACCCTTTCGCCGTCACGCTATCGTCCGCTTTGCGCTTCGCCATCGACCTCGGCCCCTCGCCATCGTGCCCACGTTCACCTCACCCATCTTGCCATCGACCTATTCCCCCCTCGTGCAGCCCCCCTCGCACCATTACAATGACGATAGTGACAACACGATGATTGCCGCTGCGCGATTGTCGCATTTTCGTAGTCATTGTCATTACCCGAGTCACGTCATGTCACGCCACCCCGCTCTCTATCGCACATGCCCTCGCGTATACCCGTGCAATTCCCTAACGACACAGTTCGTGACCTGCAAAGTCGGCCCACTGCCTGTCAAATGTCGGATTCGGGCCTTGGGCTCCCCCAAGCCGTGTCAGAAAACCTGACTTGGCACAACCTAGACAGGCTCGTCTCCGCTCGGCTTGGGGCTTCAGGCCGGGCCTTGCACATCGCTACTTTCACAGGGTATTGAGCCGCGATTAAGCAATGCTTTAGAAACCTGGCCCCGAAAAAGTCGTCGGTTGAAAATAATTATCCGACTGTGCCCGTAGTTTCAACGTCACGGTCGCCATCGTGCGCAACCTCGCGAGGCCCCAGGTGCGGTCTGAACAAGTCTGAACAAAGGTTGGATAACTTGACAGGGAATAATCTGCTCTCAGGAGTGCGTGCAGATCATGCCAGAACCCAATTTATTTTGAATGCACTTTCGGTTGTTGTATTACCCGTAAATGCGGTGTCCTCCGACTAGGCAGTTTTGAGATTCTATATCCTCCGATTGTCGTGCAGGCACTGGGACCGTTAGTGGCTGCCAGACAGACTGTCTCACAGTTCGCCAAGAGGACCAATGATCACCGTCGCTCCATGGAAACCTGCGGGTCCCTGAGCCTGTACCTGTTCCATTTTTTTGTATCAGACTTCAAAATCTGTGGTTGACGCCGGGAGCACTCCATTCGACATGTCCTGGGCTGTCCATAACTCAAGCGCTCGTCCTCAACCAGAGAAATTCTGCCGAGTGCAAGTTTTCCTTCACCAGCACACTGGCAGCTATGACAGTGGTCTCATGACGGAACGTTTCGCAAGTGATGGGTGAGCGGACACCGCTGTTCACTGCTCATTACAGCTTGGAGCCTTCCGAGTTTTTGTGCATGTACCTGCGTTACAGAACAAGCGGGCGGGCGGCAGCAATAAAATACATTGTGTTTTATACAGGGCGAGCGAGGCTGCTTCTGGTACTAGAATTTCGTCCTTTCCTCGAGTCGCAGATTCACCACGACGTACATAATATGTACCTCCATTTTTCTCCTCTCTTCACCATCGCTGCCATTGTTGCGGTTGTTGCCGCCAGCCAACTTGAAGACCGTTCGCAGGAGTGCGGGGGCTACGGAAGGCCCATGTGTTGTCCGAGTGCCTTACCAACATTCCAGGGATCCGATATATCAAGCACAGTGGGTGTCTTTAATAACTTGGGAGTTTCCAGCCGACGACAGTGCGTGTAGTACTACCACATGAGCAAGTGCAGATCAGGAAGCAAATTATCTTGCATGGACGATAAATATCCCTTTCTCGTATGCTGTGGCGAACTGGTCACGGTGAGTGATAACCGTGACTGCGCGAGTGAAATAGAGTGACATCAATACCCCCAAATGAGCAGGTGGGAGGGAGACTCTGTGTGCCTTTTCACAAGGCGTCTCCAAGCCAACCAGCTCGTTCTATGCCTTCCTGGGGACTACACTATTTCTGCCAGAGCTACGGAAGTCCCATGTGTTGTCTCCCTCCCCCTCCAACATGGAACCCATCGGGTATATCACAACCTATAGTGAGATTCAGCCATCCTTCATGACTTGTTATATTCCAGTCAACAACAGTGCATGCAGGTTCTTAGCTGCAAAATTGCTCCAGAAGCTGTTCTGTGGAAATTGTCATGCCTGAGAAAATCACAGTCCCACCTTCTATGCTGCGACAGTGTGGGTGACTCGGATAACATTGCAAGTGAAGTAGAGCAAACTGATGACCCCTCAGGAATATGGCAAATCTGACTTTCACAAATGTGTACCCTTTCACATTAACAGGATGGTTCCTCTAAATCAGCCTGAGACTGCAATTCCAATGGTACTGCCAATTCCTGAGACTGAAATTCCAATGGCACAGCCAACCTCTGAGTCATCAGGGAAAAAAAAGGTGTTCCACTGGCATAATCCAGCATTATAGATAATGGTGCTCGGTTTTAGCTCAATGCTTGTTGGCATAGAATTATAAGGTCTTATAAATTTCTCCAGAAAAGTTGGTAACTTGCAAGATAGCATTTTAAAACAGATTGTTGAAGTCCAAGCAGAAAAGATGCTTTTACATGAGAACATTCAACATGATACATGTGTTGGATATTTTGCATAGAGTTTGCTTAGGACTCAGTGATTTACTGAGGACCATACATGTTACCTCAGTAAGAGAGGATTAACTAGGTATTTCAAAGGACATTTGAAAAGACACTTGAAATATATAAAGCTACTTAGGAGTTATGTGTCATTCAATATATCATGGATATCTATAATATGATATATAATTAGGAATTATAGTATAGAATATGAACAACCACAGAGAATAGAGAATAACTGCCTTTACAGACAACAAAATGGTTGCTAAAACTTCATATTATGAATAGGTTAATATCACTTTTCAGGTAATGTATTTCATTGGTTAAACTAAGTTTCTCTGACCTCAACAGGTCAATGATGTCACCATGACATCAGAGTTTTGAAGACTACAAAATGCTTTTACAAAAGTGATGGTGTTTAAGTAATGTCCACCATATGTGTGACTCATTTGTGAGTCATGTTTAATGCTCAACCTGTTTTCTTTATTAACATGAATAGTGTACTATTACTATGGTCTTTCTGTATTAACAGAGCACAAGACCCAGTGTTCCATTCACAGAATCTCAATGCTCCTCCTCACTAGGATGTTTCATACTTGAAGGAAGTGTCAAAGCCTTCATGTTTACTTGAAACTTGACATTTCCCAGGTTCTTGGTAAAAAAAAAAAAAGGACTTCACTCTACAGAATGTATAATAGGCTATACTTTGAGAAATAGATATCATATCATTAAAAAAATTGTTTTCTTTCCTCTCCTTTATCTAGCAGAGATGATTCCTTTTTAGCACATAATACCAATGTATTCACAATTGTTCTCCATGGGAAAACTGGTGAAAGAATCAAAATAAGGATAATTATTCTTTTAACCACCAAGAGTCATAGCCTTTCTCTTTGCATCCCTTGAGAAGAAAGAAACCCAGAAAACAGAAAAAAAATAGATTAATGTTTCCAATGCCAATTTTCTAAGAGAAAAGGAAAAAAGCCTGCTTGAATAAACAATAATATGGCAGATGCTACTATATCTGTCTGTTCCAATCATTCCCAGAAGGAGGATTTCAATTTTATAATTAAAGACCTATTTGAACAATTTGTTGATCACACTGAGGTCAAAGAGAATATCTTCTCTTTTTCTTATATTGTGAAAGCTGCATCAAATATTTCTACATAGATAATAATATGGCTGAACTCTTCAATTCCTTTCAGATCCATTGATTTTTCCACTCACTTTGCAGAAAATTCAATAAGACTCACCAAAAAGAAGAAAGAAAAAAAATGGGAACTAGATACATTCTTGAAGAACTACCAACTGACTCTGTCCTGCCTGGTTCTAGCATCAGAGACCTTCCTATTCCAGAAAAGAAGACATAATATGTAGGTAAGATAGAATCTGTTATCTAGCAATTTGCTACTCTTTTCATCACATAGCAGTTAGCTGAATGGAAAAATATCATATCCATGAAGGCAATACAAATAAGAACTACTTATGTAAGGCTCTACTTTCACTAATCAGTGGAAGGGAGAATGACTTGATGCTGTAGATGCCAAGAAAAACATCAAGAGGATGTGACTGCCTTTTAGTGGCTGTATTCTTGACCTTTATCTACTAATGTAAATTTATGTATGTACACTGAACAACAAAACTGTCCCAATGTTGGACATATTTTGATTGTTGAGTGAATATCTGGTGATCTGTTGATCCTAGACTATTAACCCCAGGTACCATTAGAAAGCCCTAATCAAGGGCTATCCTAATATATATATATATATATTCATTAGATAATTCCGGATATATCAGGAGATATGATCAAATTAATCACAGGTACTCATTGGGACAGTTTTATTGCTGATGTCAAGGGTATCAGAAACTAGTATGTAGTGTATCCTTCTTTGGCTTTGATGACCTCATGAATCCTCCTGGGCATACTCTCAATCAATGATTGACACTGCTTCACTCCAATCTTCTCCCATTCTGCTTCCACTCTCTCTCAAAACTCTATCATCCCTGCAGGTGGCTCTGAATACTCAGCTAGCCTTCTTTTGAGAAGAAACCATAGATGTTCTATAGGGTTGAGGTCTGGAGACTGAGCTAGCCATACAATAACCTCATATTCATGGTCAGCAAACCACTCCTTGGCTCTCCTGCTAGTATGCTTCGGGTCATTATCTTGTGGAAAGATAATATCATCTGGGGAAAATCCATAATATTGGAGAGTTTGTTGAAACTCATCCTCCAAAATCTGCACATAAAGTTCAGCATCCATCTTACCATCAATCCTGCAAGCCATTACAACTCCTTCCCAAGTCATACAATCCCATATCATCAATGATCTTCCTCCAAACTTTACTGTCTTTTGCATCAATCTATCACTCAACCCCTCTCCTGCCTTTTTCCATGCCCATCTCTTGCCATCTGACCCAATGTGACTAATTTTGGTCTCATCTGACCATATAACTCGCTTCCAGTCCTCAATAGTCCAGTGCTGATGGCTCAAAGCAAAGTCTAATCTTGCTTGGCTATGATGCTTAGAGAGAAGAGGACATTTCTTCTTCACCACAGCCTTCATTCCTGCTTTCCTAAGGTGACAATGGATGGTCTGGGAGGTGATAGGATGGTTCTTGATTTTCTGAAGAGTTTGGGTCACCTGAACAGCATTTTTAGCCTTTCCAGTTCCAATGAGACAAATAGCATGTTGCATATCAGTAGGAGAAATAATGGATGGATGACCTCCAGAGGACTTTGGTAGGTTTGAACAATGATTTTCAGCTATTCTATGTATGGTAGACTTGCTAAAGCCAGTAGAAGCGGTCCCCATCATCTCACCACTGTTCTGATGGGCTACACTAATGCTGTACAGATATATCAGGCAGATATGGCCTTTATCCTGCAGGATGAGATTCCTCATTTTACTTATCCTTTCATCAATGACCTGCCAGTCAAATCTGTCACCACCCAGTACAAACTACCAGATGGATCCTGCAAGATCATTCCTGACAATCCGAGAATCTGTTGCTTCATTTGAAAGCATCTTCAAGTCATTCACCACATCCTTCAGTGGTTGCAAAATGTTGGTGCTACTGCATCTGCTAAAAAGTTTGTTCTAGCAGCACTGGATGCTACAATCATCAGACACAAGTGTACGATGGAGGGGCACATCCCCCATGAAGACAAGGTCCAAAAGATCTGTGATTGATCAGAATTTCAGACCCTAACACAGGTCCATGAATTCTTAGGTGTGTGCAGAGTACTCCACATTTTCATTTGTGATTTCACTTCTATTGCATGTCTGTTGGTTGACTTGACCTGGAAAAACACTCCATTCAATTGGAGTGAGCCTCATCAGATCACAATGCAGCATCTCAAGGATGTGATCTGCACCTCTCCTGCCTTACATCACTTGAGCTATGAGTCTGGCCATGAGGTGATCTTTGCTGTTGATACATCATTGATTACAGTCAGGTACTTCCTGTCCCAGGAAGGAGAAGATGGATGCAAAGTATGTCAAGGATATGATAAACAATTCTGACCTGCAATCCAATGTGACTATCAACTGGTGGATCATGGGTATCATTCTTTTCATGTTCCATCTTGTCCATGTTTCTGCATCATGGCATACTGCTGCAGATGGACTCTCATAATGTTCTCCATCCAAGGATGATCTGCCTGAGAATAATGACTATGAGGACTGGCTAGACAGAACTTATTTATTCTCTATTGTCCTTCTCAATGACCAGTTACTTTTACCCAGTTCCTTCCCTCACCTTTCTAGAGGTCTGGCATTGACCTGCCATCTGCCAGATCACCATTCCATGTTCATACTCATTCTGAATGCTTCACCAGATGATCCAGGAATCCCTCATTTGCCCAAGGCCCTTGCCAAAGAGGCTCACATTACTCTGATCTGGGAGTTCCTCACCACTTGCATCTGTCCTCCAGACCTATTTGACCCTGACTATACTTCCTTCATCAACTTGGTGACCCGCTTTTTCCTTCTCAATGGCTCTCTGTATCATTGTGAGCTGCATGGTCACCATCAGCTAGTCATTCTGCCAGAGTGCCACTATGGGCTAATCTGGGAGGTTCATGATAGCCTCAAACACAAGGGTGTCTTCACAGTCTGGACCTGGTTGCTTCTATGGTTCTGGTGGCCCATGTTGATAGATGATGTCAAGTGGTACATGAAGACTTGTCATGAGTGCCAAATTCAGCAGACCCAGAAGTTGCATATCCCTCCAACAGTCCCTGCCATTAGTGGTCTATTCTACAAGGCTCACATCGACACTATGTTGATGCCATGTTCCAATGGATACCAGTACATTGTTCAGGCTTGGTATGTGCTTACTGTGTATTCATAATGGTGGATTCTTTGATTTGAGAATGCATCTGCTATCACCTTTTTTATTTTTGAAAGCATCCTGTGCCAGTGAGGTGCTGTATCTGAGATAGTTACTGACAATGGGTCCCCTTTTGTGCAGGCTCTTGATATTCTTGCCAGCCAGTATGGCATCCACCATATCTGAATCTCTCCCTACAACTCACAGGCAAATGGCATGGTTGAACAGTGTCACTACGATGTCTGGAAGGCCATCATCAAAAGTACCCTGGGAGGGGAGGTTTGCTGGCCTTTGACTGCTCACTCTGTTTTCTCAGCAGAGCATGTCTCAATTCTTAAATCCACCAGCCTCTCACCATACTTTATGATACATGGTGTTGAGCTGCTTTTTCCTTTGATCTATCTGAGGCTATGTTTCTTGTGCTGGCTCTGGCTTCTGATCTTGTCTCTAGAACTGCCCTTATTGCCTGGTGAGCTTCTCAGCTTCAAAAGTGTTAGGAAGACATCAATATGATGTGGATGCATGTCCTGCAGTCCTGGTTCATGTCATTGAAGCAATTCAAGATGCAACTCAAGAACTGGATCCATGACATTGAGTACCATCCTGGCGATCTCATCTTGGTCCAGAACTCCCAGATTGAAAAAGAGTTAAACTGGAAGATGAAGCCATGGTATCTCAGACCAATGGTGGTACTTCATAGGACCACCAGCAGATCATATTTACTGGCTGAGTTAGATGGTGCCATTTCTAAGTTGAGGTACATGGTGTAGAAAAGTACAGTTTCCTACAGTGACATCCAGTCATTCCTAGTCATTCTGTAACCCCTATCCTGCACTCCAGTCGATCTGAGACTGCTCTGTGCTGCTGCCAATCCTGATCTGAGTCAATCTGGTATTTGTCTGAAGGTCAGTTTTTGATCTGTCTACCATTTGTCTACTGTTTCCTTACAATTCAATATACCAGACCTGGACCCATGTGCACAGGATACCCATCTGATCCACTGGATATTGGATTCCCATGCACTGGATCACTTTCCTGCACACCACATCCATTCTTTTAGAGTCGAGTAGTCTTCTTTTGTGTTTTCCTCACTGTATACAGTGGCGAGGTGAAAAATGTGATGAAGGCAAGAGGGTGAGGACAATGGTTGCAATGTGAAACCACGATAACAACGAACTGTCGTGACCATATGTGTGAGCCCCTGGTGTCTTTGGTTTCTTCACATCACATAATAGTCTATGAATCAACTAGTGCACATCTGAGGATTTACTATTTTTTTTTTTTTGGACAAGTGATATTATCAAATAGTGACCAACTAGTCTAGCCCTATCTGATACACTATGGTGAAGGCACCTAGGTGGGCTTCAGTCCAATGAAAAATGCTCTTATGCATGCCCTGTTGTTGCAGGGTATGTGGGACTCTGTGGTTGTCAGTTACCCCTGGTGGCAGCAGGGGGACTGTGCAACATGATATCCACTAAAACCTCTAGATTCATTTCCCAGTGTTTGGGTGGGGGATTGTTAGCATTGGATAGAATGGGTGACCATGTGTGGTGTACTTGGTTGGTTCTTGTTGGGTTGTTCTTGGCTTTGGCTGTGTGGCAGTCAATATCTAGTCTAGTGTTGAGTTTTTCAAGCCATTGGTTTTTTATAGCACATTTCATGTGTTGGGTGCCTTGAATAACTCTTTCACATCTCAGGGTCCATATTAGGTAGGCAGATTCTGAGATGATGATTCTTCATAGTCATGCCATGCCCTTTTTTTGGATTGTGTGTTGATTGTCTGCTTCTGTTGGTGTGGGTTTGATTGTTCTGCAGCCTAGGATTTGGCCGATGGTTGGGGTGGTCCAGGTGTTGTCTGTTGGCCATATTTGTCAGACTGTATTCCATATCGTGGTTCATTTGGATGCCAAACATTTGGTCATGATGTGTTCTAGTGTTTCTATTTGGTCTTTGCATATGTCACATATGGCACAGTGTTCATGGTTTGGTATTGGGAGCTAAAACTCACCTATGTGCAGGGCTCCATTCATTGCTTTATCGATGAAGGATTGGATCATTCTTTGTAGGTCTGGGTGGTGGGTGGACTTCCATATCATGTCATCTGTTTCTAAGTGTCCTGTGAGTTGGTGGATTGCATGGCATGTAATGTCTAGATTCATCAGGGTTGTTCATAGGTAGTCTGGTGGGTTGTGTGAGCATATTAATTGGTAGGCGATGGCTTGGGTGAGACTTTGTAGTTTCACCCCAATTGCTTTAAAGTTCTCTGGGACCGAGGTGTTGATGTAGTTGGTGTTAGGCTTGTTGGCCTCTTCATTTACTAGGTGGTCTGCTGCTTCATTGCCCTCTATTCCTGCATGGCCTTTGATCCAGTAGAGTCTGGATGGGGCCATTCTGATTCAGAGGAGGTAATTTGTTCTTTGAAACCAGATTTTGTTCACAATGTCTGTCCAACCAGTGTCCTCCCATTGTTGAAGATTTTTTGTTAGTCCATTTATTATGTACATTGAGTCTGTGTAGATGTCGATTGGTTGGGTTGGGTTGGTGAGGTGTAATGCTTCTGGTATTGCTACTATCTCACCAGTTTGGTTGAATTGTTCATTTCCTGGCACTTGGATTGCTTGGTTTAGGGGGTGGTTATTACTGAACCAGACTCCTGCTCTGCAGGTTGCTGTTTGCTTACTGTTATCTTTACAGAATCCATCTGTATATACTCTGATTGGTTTGGGCAGTGGATCTTGGGTGATTTGTGGCCATTGTACTCTGACTGCTGGTTCTAGTTGGGCGGTTGTGGTGGGGCCAAAGATTCGGAAGCAGTTGCTTAGGGTTTCTCTTGAGGTGAGTGATGGGTCAAAGGTTATTGCTTCACCTTGGTGTAGTATAGCTGATTTGTTCTTCTCCTTTTGTCATTTGGTGAGCAACAGGCCATTTGTGGAATTCATTGTGTAGTATGGGTTGAAGGTGGGTGCCAGGTGTTCAATTATCTCTCTGGCTATTGTGGCACAGGCATGGGGGTTCAGGCAGCTGTGGCATCTATCCATTTTGCATTTTTGGCAGCAGCATTAGGATATTGGGTGAGGATATTGGGCGGTGGTGTGTGTTGTTGTGGTTAGTGACATGTCAGCTAATCCTTATTAGGTCTCAGATTCATTTAGCTTTGTGTTCTAGGCATAAGCATCTTGTTCTCTGTTTGTGGTACAGGTGAGGTGGGACTCCTATATGGAACCAGGCTGGGAGTTGTCATTTCAAGGATTTTGAGAGTTCCCTTGGGAAGAAGGTCAGGTTCCATTTATGGGCTATTTTTAGAATATTTATGACTGAGTGCAGGATTTGTTTGTTGATTTTCTTCTGCCTCCTGGACAGATGGAAGGTGGTGAGAAAGGTGTTGATATCTTTTGGGTGTTGGATGCCATCTTTTTTTATCATGTTGATGATTGCATTCATCACATAGGCCCATTGTGGGCAATCATTGGAGGTTTTGGTGAATGCTGCTAGCCAGGTAATGTCAATTGCTTGGTTTCATGCATCGAGGTCAAGGAGGTTGATTCCACCTAGGTGTGGAGATTTTTTCAGGTGTTTAATCCCTAGTCCTGGGGAGGACTTTTTATTATCCCAGATGAATTCCCTGGTTAGTCATTGGAGGGGTTTTTTTTACTTTGGTGGGCATTCCTTGTGCTTTGTTGAGGAATTGTGTCATTCCTCCTACTATCATCTGTATGATGAGCTTGCAGGCATCTAGGGTTGGTCATGGTTTGGCCCAGAGGATCTACTATCACTGCCCCTTTAGTGCAAACCACTCCTGGGATGCAAAATCTCTAACACCACTTAAAACACCACCTTCATGGCAATCCATAGGCTTGAAAAAATTCACAGTAGTTAATCATTATGTACTCTAGTCTAGAACAAAAATTCAAGCACCATTTAGATGGTAATGCACTCATGGTTTCATGTTATATTGTGAGGTGTCGAAAAGCACCAGGTTTATAACCCCCAGATCTGCCAGGTCACACTCATAAACTGGAGAATTGACACCTGAAGGTAAATTATTAGCCTATTAGGGCCCTCTATACCAAGTATAAAAGTGGGAGACTCAACAGATGAAGCTCCAGAGCGAATTCAGAACAGACTGATTGTCATGCATGGGGGAGGCCATGACAAAATTCAATCTCCTACTCAGCAAAGGAAGCCAAGGACTGCAGCAGTCAATGAGTGACAGCTTGAACATAGCACCCTCCCAAACCCAGAAACAAAGGAGATTAGAAGCTGATGCTGTCCTTGAAACAAAATTCACCAAGGCTTGTGTGAGACTGTCTGGAATGGTTCCTGTGAGAATCTTTTTGTTGCCACCAAAGAGTTCAAGGTCAAATATGATTCTATTCATCGACAGTATTGTAGTTTCCACTGTTGAAAATGGAGGTTCGCTTCAAGGACCTTTTCCCCTCAGTGCTATCTTGTACAGTCAATATTTTCAGTTGTAATGTATTTCCTTGTTTTTACAAGTGCTCGTCATGGTCTCAACTTGAAGACTGTGATGAGCACTCATAAACTCTCATGCAAGCCCTTTTGGTACAGTTGAAAAATCAATATTTTTACACTGCTGTTGATATTTCCTGTTTGTCAAAATATAACTCTGGTACAACTCCTGTACAACTCCAAGGGTACTCCACCCTCTTTTCATACGTCCTTCACTCCATCTGCTCCGGAGTTGCATTTATCTGTTTCAGGAAAATGTGTCATTGCATCATGCCACTTTTTACACATCATATGACTTATCCCTTTTTCTTTTAGACCATTCCTTTCCTATCTTGAGCTATCCCAAATATGCTTCGCTTAGTCTTGCTTAACTCTGGACTGGAGTTCTCCGGAGTTTAGATGCACACATCATTTAACTATTTAATCCCTTCACTCTCTTCAACTCACCTCAGTTGTAATTGCTCTCTTGGGCATCTGACTGAGGTGAGATTCTCTCTGTTGATTTACCTATAGTTGTACTGATAGGTAATAGTATTGGGTATCCTTGCCCACACTATAGACTTTGACACTGTTATTAACTGTTAATAACCAGTCGATGAGCTGGGACCTGATTTTCAGCTGTTAAAAATTGTGAATAAATAATGGGTTGGAATCATTGAAAGCCAGATGTCCACCTCCTCATTTTTGGAGCATATGCAATGATTCACCAGATCAGAATACACCAGTCAATGCCTGGCAGTGACATCACAACCTCCTGGTTTTTGCATGACAATGTCATTAAGAAATATCTACATACATTGGATCAGATCATGGCTGGGATGACTTCCAACAGCGAGATCTTTGCAGTACCTCAGGCTTCCGTGATCATGACTGACTTACTGCTACTGCCAACTGCTGGATCTCTCACCCTTAATGAGTTCATGTCTCTCCTCAAACACTTGTGAGTAATAATACTTGATCTTCCTAATAAATTGCCTGTAGAAAACACAATAATCTTGAAGTATTTGACCTTCTTAACATTCCAACCTTATGAAGACCTACTTGATCAAACTGGAAGTGACATACATTAGCAAATTCAGAGTGAGCTGTGCAGCTGTCACAGTGTCACAGAAAGGTCCCCCCCTGCACAGTCACCTCACAGAGGATACAGTGCTGTACAGATTTGGTAATCCTGTATGTACTGTAACATTGGTATAGTCTATAGGCTCAGTACAGACACATACAGTTGCTTCAGTAGTCTCACTCCAAACTCATTCCAGTGACTTCATGATATAGAAAAGAAATATATTCTGCAAATGTTACACACTAATAAAATACAGTTGCCATCATTGTGCTGTCACAGCCGCCCTCATCATCATCATTGCATCGTGGTCATGGTGTGGCTGGCATGTCACATAGTCATCACCATAGTCACACTGTTGTGTCATGGCTGTGGTTGTGGTCACTTTTGTGGCCCCCATGTCATGTCATCATCATTGTGGTCACAGTTATAGCCAGTGCATCACATTGTCACATCATGGTCATTGTTGCTGTTGCAGCCCCCACATCACATCACCATTGTCATTGTCCTTGCATTGTGGTCACCATCATGGCCCCCATGTTGGGTCATTGTCGCCATCACCATCATGGCCACACTCATTGTCATGGTCATGGTGTGGCCAGCACATCACATTGTTGTCACCATCATTGTGCTGTTGTGTCATGGCTGTGGTCATGGTCACTGTCACAGCCCCCATGTCATGTTGTCATCATTGTGATTGCTGTCGTGGCCCCCACATCATGTCATTGTTGTTGTGGTCCATCACAGCCATGCTCATTGTCATGTTCACAGTTATGGCCAGCATGTCACATCACTGTCGTCATCATTCTCATGTCATGGTCACTGTTGTGGCTCCCACATCAGGTCATTGTTGGGTCATGGTTGTGGTGTGGCCAGCATGCCATGTCATGGCCATGGTTGTGGTTGCTATTGTGGCCCTCACATCATGTCACCACCATCATCATCCTTGCATTGTGGCTGCCATCATGGCCATACTCATCATTGTGGCCACAGTTGCAGCCAGCATGTCATGTTATGGCAGTAATTGTGGTTGTGGTCACTGTTGTGGCCCCCACATCATGTCACCATTGTAGTCATCCTTGCATGATGGTTATCATCATGGCCCCCATGTCAGGTCATCAGTGCCAGTGCCATCACAGCCACCCTTGTTGTTGTTGTTGTCATTGTCATTGTCATTGTGTCATGGTCGCAGTTGTGGCCAGTGCATTGTGTCATCACAGTCCTTGTGCTGTCACTGTTGTCGCATCGTCACAGCATTGTCATTGCCTGGTCATGGTTCATGTGCCATGTTCCCATCATCATCATCATGGTGGTCATGGTCACAGTTGCAGTCCAGGCACTGCATCCCTGTTATGGTGATGGTGGTGGTCACACTTGCAGTTGCGACCTGTGTGTCACATTGCCATGCTTGGTAAGGCCAGGGGTGATGGTGAGGAGCAGAAATCAACAATTATGTACATGATGCTTGTTCAGAAAAATTTTGTCCAAGTCTGCAGTGATTAGGATTCTGAGTCTAAATAAGTGTTATTAGGCTATGTAATGTAGTACTTACTGTTTAGTCTGGCCGCTGTGGCCCTGTAGCAGACTGGCATTCTGCTAAAACATGAAATTGTACGTCTCTGTGCCATAATACGTACATGTCTGTTGAGGCCTGTTCTCATTGTAGAAATGCTGTAAAATGAGGTAAGACTGTGTACATCACTGTGTAATAACTAAGCGGCTGTGTTGAGTGTACCTAAGTCAGGGTTTTGCTGATGTAGGTGCTCTAAATGAGCAATTTAAGCAGGTATTTGGATGGAAGACCAGGACAAGTGGTAATCAACTTCTGTTTATTGAAGAAAGGTGCCCACTATTCCTTGCAGCTGTTGATATACTTGTACAGTATCATCTGAAATTCCAAATGACAACATCAAGAAATGGGCAGTTGACATCATGGCAGATGTCCATAAGGCCTATAGTATGTATGGACAAGTGGTATGTATTATCCCACACAGTTGCATGTCTGTTGTCGCTGATTTTCTAACTAAGTAGCTAACAGCATATTCAACTGTAAAGAAAGCTTCAAAATCAATGTTTGACATGCAAAAATTCCTTTGTCTCATCCTCTCAGGTAGTGGATGGTCCTACCAGTCAAAGGACTGAGAGAGAGAGGAAAGGTTATGGACCATGGTGGAAGAACTCGCCAAGGGTAATTAGAGTATTACAAGATAGAGGGTCTTGAAATAAGAGAGAGAAGGAGGGTACTTGACTTGACTGTCTGAGTTAAAGGAACTGAATAACTAGAAAGTGACCATAAGGGAGCTCTCTCTAAATACTTTACAGGACTGTTCGTCTCTGTATATGTCTCTATTGTATAAGGATAGGTATGAGTCTTGAAACATGACTTGAGAACTGAAATTATTTGTAAGATATAGATACTAGCCAATGGCATAAGTATCTCTTAACTATAATGAATGATAAGACAATATGAGAGTGTAAATGGCTGATTATCATGTGATCATGGTCTAGAACCTTGGTTATGTAATGAAAAGCAGAAAGCAAATATCAAATTTCAATACAATGTCCCCTATCAATTCTGTATGCAGGCTTCCTTTGATCCTGACTTGCCACTGGACTCAGTACCCAACTAAGAAGGAGTTTCTGGGATATTCAATGCCTTATCAGGCCTTACTGGTGGCTCTTGAAGATGACCACAGAAGTTGTTGATGAACAAGCTGGTTATGAAGGGGTTGAAGATGAGAAGAGCTTAAAGAGATGCAAAAATCCCTTTGTCTCATCCTCTGAGGTAGCAGATGGTCCTAGCAGTCAAGGGACTGATAGGGAGAGAAAAGGTTATGGACCTTGGTGGAAGAACTCACCAAGGGTAAACAGAGTGTTGCAAGAGTGTTGCAAGACAGAGAAGGAGGGGACTTGACTTGACTGTCTGAGTTGAATAGGACTCTAACTAGAGAGCAACCATGAGGGAGCTCTCCCTAAATACTTTATAAGGACTGTTTGTACCTGTATAGATCTCTATTGTATTAGGATAGATATGAGTTATGAAACATGACTAGAAGACTGAAATTATTAGTAAGGTATAGATACCAGCCAGTGGCATAAGTATCTCATTTCCATAGTGAATGATGAAACAATATAAGAGTGTAAATTATCAATGATTATGTGATCATGATCTAGAACCTTGGTTATGTAACAAATGGGCAAGAAGTGGATACCAAGTTTCAACACTCCTATTCACTAGAAATATTGGTCATCATTGGAATGAAGAAAGAGTCAAACACTTTCATCCACACTCAAATGCAATCTTTCCAAGGTTCTTGATAAAGATATCTGCAAACTGTGAATTGGAAGGAACATAGAATAGTTCTACTTCACTGAATTCAACAGCCTCCCAAATGTAATGTTCAGGGATCCAGACATGTTTAGTACATCCTTCTTGAGCAGGATTTGAAGCAAGGAATATAGTGCCTTGATTGTTGATACACAGTGGAATGGTAGAGAGAGGATATGATACCTCCTCAAACAGATTGCAAATCCATTGAAGTTGTTTCATACATTCTGTCATTCCACAGTATTCTGCTTCAGTGAATGAAAGTTGAACTCTTTGTTGTAACCTGGAAAGCCATGAAACTATTCCATTTGCAAGAAATATGGAGTAACCAGTAGTGGATTGTGAGGTCTCAATGTCTCCAGCCCAATCAGTGTCAGAGTAAGCCACAAAACCATCATTTGGGCCATTTGCAGTATAGGTCAGGCATAAGTTCTGAGTATGAGATAGATAGCACACTATATAGAGTGCCTTCTGCAAGTGTTTCTCTGAGGAATTTGCAGAGAACTGCAACATTTTGATCACTGAATAAGCTAGGTCTGGTCAAGTTCCAAGCATGATGTAGAGCAATGATTCAATGACCAATTGATAGCAACTTCGAAGATCCAAGTTCAATTGACTTTTGTTTGGTTTGGGATTATATCCAGAAGGTAGAGGAGTTGAAACTGCTTTGCAGTTTGTTTGACCAAAATGCTGTAGGAAACAGTAGTTCCCTGTCCTCATATCCAATATGATCTGTTCTTGTCCATCACCCATTGGTAAGTCAAACCATCATTTTACTACACCAGGCACTTTCATTTGTACATCCAGTCAATCTGGTTCCATTGACCCAGCCACCAGATATGTTGATCTGATGATCCAGTTTTCAATCTGGTCATGCTCTTTACATGTATTTAGAGTGTCAGATGTGCCCAGACTATAAAAGTTGTGTTTCGCATGGAGCACAATATCATCTATCTATCTGCCATCTGTCTTCTGTCCATCTGGAGTTCAGTTCTTCTTCCTCTTCAGTGATTCAGCCATATCTGTGATCATCTCCTCATCCTTCTCTTCTGATCTGTGAAGAATCAAGTCCTGTGCTCATCAGCCATGTCTGAAGCATAGGAGCTCTTTCTGATCATCATCCATTTCACCTCCTGTAAGTCCTGTGGTTCTCTTCTGTGGAGCTCTACTCTATGAATTTCCCCTGGGATGAACCAATCATCCCTTCATTTTCTTTCTTTTTGTTGCTGACCTGCTAGTTTCCTATCCGGAGACCTATATAGTGGCTCAAAAAAGTGTTCCAATGTTGGTGCATTTTGAAGAGATTGGTTAATTGCCAGTGAAGAAAACCAAACAAGGCTAAACACTTGCAGGAGCGAA
>JBBPTO010000352.1:0-33731 GCA_038094155.1 Pulveroboletus cf. aberrans | reverse complement strand
CATATAAAGAGTCCTGGTGCTCAAAGAAGGGCCTTCCATCCAGCATCGCGACATTTCTTCACCAAGCGCTTCACCTCCTGGGACCGCGCGCGTGTCGTTACGAGGAGTGTGTCTGGCATATCGATGATGACCAGATCGTCGACACCAAGACAAGTAATCAGCCGTCCAGATCCAGGAACGACAATCCCGCCGGCAGCCTGCTCGGTAAGAACTGGAGAAAGACAGCATTTCAGCAACCTCAGATGCAAAACAAGTGAGATGCGTACCCAAACCCCCATCACCAAGGATGCGAGGTTGGTTGGATTCTGCTGGCAAGAGATCTGCGAGAGACGAGAAGTCTCCTACATCATCCCAACCTGAAATCGCATCAGAGAAACGTCATTCGATCGCCAAAGACCATGGAACTTACCGAAAGTCGCGGGTACGACCGCCACCTTGCCCTCAGTGGCGGCAGGTTCCGCAACAGCGTGGTCGATGGCAATTTTCTCTAGCGTAGGCCACACTTCGGATAACATCGCTTGACGTTTTTCTTCGTTCGACCAAACGCTGGCGATTCTTTGAAGTCCATCATGCAGGTCAGGTTTGTAGTCCTTGAGAAGGTTCATAAGCACGGTTGCTCTTGTGACGAACATGCCTGCGTTCCAGCGGTAGTTACCCGTGCCAATGTAGGCAGCAGCAGTACGGGCATCCGGCTTCTCCTTGAAACTCGAAACCAGTCTCGCGTTCGGGGCATGCTTCATGCCCAGCTTTTCACCGAGGCGAATGTAACCGAATCCGGTGGAAGGGTGTGATGGCGCAATGCCAATAGTCACGAGATAATCGTTCTTTGCGACTTCGACGGCCTCAGCGATCGCTGACAGGAATGCGTCGTCACCGGAAATCATATGGTCAGCGGCAAAGGATCCAATTATGGCATCTGGGTCTCTCTTTGCAAGGACTGCAGCTGCGAGACCGATAGCAGCCATAGATTCCTTCGGCCCAGGCTCACAGAAGAGGTTGTCAGGGAGCAGCTCCGGCAGTTGCTCTTGAATGGACTTGACATGGCCCGGTCCAGCGACGACCGTCAAACGCTGCGGAGAAGTGAGGGGTAACAACCGGTCCCAGGTAGCTTGGATCAGCGACCTTCCCTTTAAAGTGAGGTCCAGGAGAAATTTGGGGTGTTCCTCTCGGGATAACGGCCAGAGACGAGTACCAGCCCCTCCCGCGGGAATGACGACATAAAACCCTGGGATGTCGCGTTGGGCAAACGAAATGGCGGTCACGGCGTTGTCTCCCAGTGGTGAAGGGGCGAGAAAAGTAGGGGGAACTGCGGAAAGGGTAGGAATGTTGTGTGGGGAAAGGAACGGGGATTTTGCACGCAGTAAGGGGCTTCCAGGAATGGGGGTCATAGAACCAGGCGTGGAAGAAGCACGGTGTCCGTTGCCGTTGTGGTTCTGCCGACGGGTACTCAGTCGGCGGAATCACAATTGCGCCAGTAGTGGACATACATTCAAACTCTCTTTGACTTGTTTCTCGAGATTCGCGTTGGCGAGTCTCAGGTCTGAACATTCTTGGCGAAGTTCGGATATCTCGGCTTGCTATCATTGCTACCGTTCAAGAAGGGGTTGTTTAACTACGAAAGTTAACGGCGCACCGACTTCTGTACCGCGCCCAATATCTGCGCGAACATGGCCTCTACGCTGAGAGAATTAGTGGCGATATCTCCCTGTGTAGGTAAAACTTGTGGAATGTAGGACATGGTTGTTTCAGGTAAAGGGTATTGAGGAAGGAAGGCTAGGTCGAAGGAACGATGGTGTCGTTTTGTCAACGTGTAACTGATGCGGCCGTAACTCGATCAAACCCGATTTTAGTACATACCCAGTTCGGATGCTCTTGGTTCGACATAGGATTCAGAACATCATGCTAATAAGTTTCAACTGTCTCCCCACATCGCTTCATTATTGTAGATACCTGAACCATTCATCATATTTAGCTGACCGGTAAGTGTTGTCAAACTGATTAAATGGTCGTTCGAAATACACAAGATTACATCTGCAACATGTTGACACTGTTCCAACCTGATCAAGTCGAGGCTGGTGAACGCGACTTGAGTATAGGTGCTACTACTAGGATTAATGTGAGATAGTACTAATCAAAACGCGCTTAGCCTAGTCATCGTCGCTCTCGAATTCTACTGCCTTATATTTACGTGCTTTCTTGTGAGGATTAGCTAACGACGCTCCCTTCGGTCGACGAGTAGACATTGATGTCGCCACTTCGGACGTCCGTGGAGGTCAGCGCAGACACGGAGCGCCGTGCAAAGTCAGCAACTTACTCGGATCTGGCTCGCTTGAAGGAGATTTCGATTTAACCTTTTTCGTTGCCTTGACGTGCGCCAGCTCCGCCTCCAAGGACTTGATTTTCCGTTGAGCAGTTTCGCTTTCGTCCTCAACTCGATCAGGTACCACAAGCATAGGGACTTGCGCTTTAGAATGTGCTTGGGAGACTTCGATGAATGAAATTATATGTGAAAAGTATGATTTATCCAGCACACCTGATTCACGGGATGGTCCAGCACCCTGGGCAGGAAACGCAGGCGGATGCAAGCGACACCTGCGTGATTGTGCTTGCAGAGCGATCTTGACAAACGATCGTCACTACTC
This sequence comes from Pulveroboletus cf. aberrans, assembly GCA_038094155.1. Taxonomy (NCBI): domain Eukaryota; kingdom Fungi; phylum Basidiomycota; class Agaricomycetes; order Boletales; family Boletaceae; genus Pulveroboletus; species Pulveroboletus cf. aberrans. The sequence goes on along the minus strand of JBBPTO010000352.1, from coordinate 31,089 downwards.
AAGAATAGACAATGAATATCCGTTTCTTACACCACTGAAGATAACCGTTGCATGAGACGCCGCTTCCTTGGCGGACAATTCGACCAGGGAAACGTGAACGGGATTTTTAGACGCGGGTCCCAGTGTGAGCTAGGTGTGATGGCAATTCACCGTCGAGCACGCGAGATGAAAGTCGAGAAATTCACATTTATTTTCGCGCCTGGGTCAGGTGTCCAGTCGCCGATGCATAGCTCACCATTCACGAATGCCTCGGACAAGTTATGAGCAAAACTTTGTACGACTTGCGGGCTCCACTTCGATCCCTGTGTGAGAGGGGGCATCAGCGTGGTGGCCGTTGTCAACAGTGAACCAAGAAACGAACGATAAACTGCGAAAAGTCTCGTTCTGACCACGATCCACGCCACCATCTCCCTTCCGGTCCCTTCAATCCGACGTATACGGTCCATGAGGACCCGCGAACTGTAGACAAGACGACAAATCGATCAAAGCCTTGGTAAACAATTCGGATCAGTTCATCAAGTTCTCCGAAATGAGACAAGACATCCATTCGATCGAGGCAGTGTCACTGACAAGGTAAGTGCAAGATATAGACAAGAAGTAATGTGAACCACCGGTGCTCCAGTCAGGCTCCTAGCTGTGTCAATGAAACATAGTAGGTACACCGCCACTGGCACTCCGTCGGCGATCCGATCCCGGGCCGAGCCCGAGAATTTGGAGCTCATACCATCACTGCACGAGCTCGCTCATCACATACCGTGACGCCTATGCCACATAGCCTACCTAGTGTTCAATCGCTAACTCGCCTCAGAACCCTGCAGCAAATGAAACCAGAATGTTACGTAGAACTTTGCCGTGTCTTTGCGGTTCCCCGAATCGCTCACATGCCACGACCAGCGGTGTTTATGACCAACAGGAACGTCATGTGCATCCCGCATGGACCTACCTAGGGCCGTTGAGTAGCCCTGTCGAACAGGTTCGTAGCGCCGTGACGAGACTTTTTACATACTAGCAATCGGGCCGGAAGGGCGAATAACTTCCGCCGAGGCAACTCACTCAGGGCGAGTGCAAGTTGTTCAGCGTTTCGCAACACAGTGCGAAGTCTTCACCATGCTGGCACCAATGCCGTACCAGGGAATCGGCCCGCTTACCGCAAGCATCGCCGAGGGGTCGCGCTAGTTTCTGGATGCTCCGCGGTCCTGAACGGCAGAACATTGGCGCGAGCCTTCATCGATGCCATCGGGCTTGGCGGATTGATGATGAGTCGCCGCTAACGGAGTGTACCGTCGGACAACAAACACTTAACGTTCATTTCCCGAATACGTTATGACATCCCGACACAGACCAGCAACCCAAAGTAGTACATAGGCTGAGAGCTAAGGATAGGACAAAATGCATGATATAGGCAACAGAGAAATGTATTGCTCAGTACATCCGACGAACCCGAAATATTCGTGTCGGGTTTCAAGGTGCGTCAACCGGGTTCCAACTGATAGCCCCTGCTTTCCCAGCATCAAGATTGTCTAGCAGGGTCATCTCTTCTGAATCAAGCAAAAAGTCATATACCTCTGCATTGGATTTGATCCTGCTGGGAGTAGCCGACTTCGGAAGGGGGACGAATCTTTGGATACAATAATGAGTCATGCAGAATGATTGGAATCAACCATCACTTCGCATTTATGGGACGAGATGAAAAACACACCCTTTCTGTAAGGACCACCTGATGAGTATCTGAGCGGGATCTCTTTCGTGCTGAATCGGAAGATATGGACGTTGTGCACGTGTTAGAGAGAGAGTTCAAACCTTCTTCGCTATGGCCTGGATCACTGGGTGGTCCATTTGCCCACGCAGGATCGGGCAGTAAGCTTGTATTACGATGTTATGAGCACGACAATAGTCCACAATAGGCCGTTGCTGGCATAAGGGGTGGAGCTACGTACAAGAAAAAATGTTATCTCATCTATCGGCCATAAAGGATTGGAACGTGCCTCGATCTGGTTCACCGCAGGTAATTGTAGTCCTGCTTCTTTGATTTCTTCGAGATGCTTAATGCCGCTAGTCCAACATGAGTCAGGGCGCCGAGTGAAGTAGATTTGTTAAGAAAACAGACTAGTTGGATACTCCGACTGTTCTTATTTTCCCTGCTTTTTGGGAGTCCAGCAAGGCCCGGTAAGTGGCTAAGCGTCGCTCCGTGCCAGAAAAGGGATCGTGGATCAAAAACAAGTCGATATAATCTTCCGATGTGGCGGCGAGTAAGTTGCCGAAGACGTGGAACGATATTTATCTCCCTACCGAAACCAAATTTCACCAGCGATCGGTCGACGCCTTTGAGAGTGGTGTCATAACCATGTGTTTTGCTTATACATTTCGTGGCTTGCACACCATGAGCATGGTGATAAACCGGGTTTTAACGGGCTCGCTGCGTACTGATGAACACATCTCCCCGTTTGAGACCGCTCTCTCTGACGGCTTCACCCACTGCGACTTCGTTCTGGTATGTCTGTGCTGAATCGACATGCCTACAGGCACCAGTTGAACGGATTTTATGCGCTGTGGTGCAGACACCGCCGTGACGCGCGAATTAATCACGTACCTATAACCGGCTGCAAGGGCTGTTAGAACGGACGGTTGTGCGTTGTAATTTTGGTATACACCAAACCCGAGAAGGGGCATCGAATATCCTTCGTTGACCGCCGCTGCTAGTCAACAAAAAGTGATTGTGACTAGGACCGAACTCTAAATACCTGACGTCAATTGAATGGTGGATTTGATGGTAAGCGGCATCTTCGTAGAACTTGCCATTAATTGAGGTAAGCTTCTAATCGAGCCAGAGCAATGCGATCGTCACAAGAAAGTTGCTGTCCAACTTCAAGCGATAGTGATCGATCAGGTTCACACGTTGCCAATCGGAACCCGGAAGTGTTGTAGTGACAGATTCAGGGGGCTCAGCCATGTCGGGAAACATACGCCAAGTCTTCCCAGAAACAGAGTTGCGCCTCATGATATTCAATTGATAGGTCCGGAACGTCATGTCACCGAGCAGAGGTGACTGTTCCATCTCTGAATAATTAGTTATTAATTACGAAACTCCAGCACTGGTATGGGCGGAACATCCACAGAGTGGCTATTCCTCAGCAACTGCCATGACGGTTGCGGGTTTTTCAGAATTTCTAACTCGAATAAGGCCGCGATAAACGATTACAAATTCGACGAAAAAGAGCGAACACATGGTGTGGAGTTGCTGCTCACAGGCACAAATTGAAGACACTGGCACTGCGGACCAAGCCACCTAGTCATCATCCATATGGTCGCCCAGTCCCATTTCTCTCCGCCTTATGGCCCGTTCCCGCATAACCTTCCTCGCATTCTCCGCGGCGGGTGAAAGCTGCTCAACCTTGCCGAGTGCCACTAACATTGCATGAACTAACCCGATGTGGTTGTGACGGCGAAGGCTATTTTCGAACTGGATAGGGCACAGCTGAGTCTGCTTGTTGAATCCTGAAAGATCAGGGACGTACAGCCCAACGTTCGCGTTTCGAGTTTTCGTTGCTTATCTTCACAAGAACTTGACTGGCTTCTGTGTTGCTTCCGTTGTGCTGCAGGTGATCTAGCTGCGCCTTGAGAGCAGGCAAAGGATCATCGCGAAGAGCGAGTAAACTAAATTCCAGCTGGCAGAGAAACGTAATTAAGCAGCGGAGCATCTTCACGAGGCAAGTCGCTTACCGCTCCTGTGGGATATGTACTTATCCGGTGTTCGATCACTTCTCTAGTCAGGCGGATATTAATCCTTTGGAACAAGATTCAACAGTTATTACCCACCTTGCTTTCCTTAGCCAACCTTCACCAGATTCATCATATTCGCCGTGGCGAACGGGATATGGCTTTAATCCATCGAGTTCGTAGACACTCCCCATAACAGGAATATAGACAACAAAGTGATAAGCGTCCTCCGTCTTCTTCGGTAGCCCAAGGCCATCTAACGAAATAGAACTCGGCGGAGAGAGGGCGTTATGTGCCTCTCGTAACCAATCCGCACTGGTCACGGCCATCCCACACGTTTGCGGATCCATTCCCGTTGTGAAACTCATCAAGTCTGCTAACTGGGGACCGGAAGGGAGTGACGGAATATTCCCTAGTGCATTTATTACAGCGAGAGTTGCGCAGGCATTGTTCACAGTTTGTTGTGCAAAGAAGCCGGGGAAATCGGTATCATACTGTCCCGCTGTGCTGCTTGGCTCGCTGGCGTTGGAGGGCAGCCACTTGAAGAGGAATATAAGAGCATGGAGAGGTTGAAGCGCAGACAGTGCCTCTGGATCGAGCGAATACAAGTCATCAACGATGTACGGAACACTGAGCGTTTTCAGGAGTTCCCTGATCATTAAGGGTCTCAGCTGGATGGAAACGAGTGAAAGAGGCTGAGCACGTACGTAAAGACACCGGGGTCTGATTCTGTGAGCTCCCAACCGCTGGAATCCTCGTCAGACATAACAGTGGCGGCTATCGAGTCGACGACAAAGCAACTCCAACTTGTGAAGAGTTTCAACGCGTCATATCCACGTGACATTTGTTTGGCAAAGGCTTTAGATCCAAACAAACAACTAGCACAGCACGTCATTGAAATGTCTACAACTGATTCTCCTCTTCCAGTCACAGATGCCAGGGCAGGAAATAGAGAAAGGTTCGAGCTAGAGCTCGAATTTGTGCAGTCTCTTGCCAATCCCTACTATTTGCACTCTCTGGCTCAGCAAAACATACTCGATCAACCGGCATTCATCAACTACTTGGAGTATCTGCAATACTGGCGGGAGAAGGATTACGCTCGCTTCATACAGTCGGTGTGGTTTGGTCCCTTCCTCAACGCTGATCCCAACATTTCAAAGCTATCCTCATGCTTTGCACCATCTGGAGCTGCTTCAACATGCGCGCTTTAGGTCGGAAATAAAGAAAGACGACTGGCGAGAGTATCTCAATCAAAAGCAGTTCGATCACTGGCGAACGTGGTAAGTTCAGGCTCTTCTTGCACCTTGGGAGGCCTTGTGAATTCCGAGTCTAGGCGAAACTATCCCACCGCAAACATTCCTCCCGAGGCTCCCCATGTACAGGAACCTGGGAAGCACAGTGCAGCAGTATAATGTTACCGTGGCGATGATTCTCTAGCTCAGTCTGTCGAAAGTTTGAATGAGACTGTCGCATCCACGTGCGGGCCAGATCAGCCTGACGCTAACTATTCTGTGAATACGATTGTCGGAGTCAGTTACGCTGTGAACAAAGAGTGGAAACAACTTGAGTATTCAGCACCCTCCAATGCCGAAGTACAGTGTTTTTCGCACGCTAGATATCTCTCACGCTTGTCTTGGGGCATGTTTAACGTCGCTCATGGCCGACCCCTCCGAGTCCGACGTTCATCCAGAGTCTTCCGAACACGACCCAATATTGCCCAATGCAGATGAAGGAGAGGATGCTATTCTCGACGATAAGCAAGTCTACGTCGCATCCCATACAGAGAAAAGGCACTTTTGGTGGAGAAACGCAATCATTAACGCCCTTTTTATCTTGGCATGGTACATTTAAGCCTACTTTTGTATTTCTGCTACAGTCGCTGAATATCTCCACCCAGGTACCTCTTTGCGACAGTGCTTTCCGTATACAACAAATGGATGTTTTCACCGGACCACTTCAATTTCCCTTATCCATTATTCGTAACGACTGTTCATATGTTCATCCAGTTCTTTCTGGCCGCTCTGCTTAAATGCGCTTTCCCAAGAAGTTTCAAATCGGATAGAAGGCCCACATTACGCAGCTATAGGTGAGTGGAGCTGAACGCAGGTGTTCTGATGGTGATGCCATGTTTGCAGCCTCAAGGCTGCTCCTGCTGCTGTGGCCACCGGTCTCGATATTGGACTGTCCAATGTTTCTCTGAAGACTATTACGCTATCCTTTTACAGTGGGTGCTATCCCATTTATCTAAACCTATAGTTAACAGCCGATTCCTGTAGCAATGTGCAAGTCTTCCTCACTAATATTCGTCCTTGTTTTCGCGTTTTTATTCCGACTAGAGACATTCTCGGTGCGCCTGGTCATTGTGATCCTCATCATTTTTGCGGGAGTGCTGTTGATGGTCGCCTCGGAAACCGCGTTCGTTCTGCCTGGATTCTTGCTGGTTGTCTTCGCGAGTGTTTGCAGCGGCGTACGGTGGGGCTTCACACAAATTGCAATGCAAGACAAATCCATGGGTCTTGATACTCCACCCTCCGTGATATTTTGGTTGTCACCAACCACCGCCATTTCAATAGCTGTGATCAGTATCATCTGGGAAGGATGGATCAACGTGTTCTCGACCCCTTTCTTCGCTACCATAGCTGCGACGGCGAATACCCTCGTTATGTTTGTCGCGCCGGGTATCCTAGCTTTCTGCATGGTGATGAGCGAGTATTAGTACGTCCCAATGCTTACCATCACTCCGCTACACCATGAGGCTGATCACACATTGGCATGCCAGCATTATTCAACGTGCCGGAATTCTTCCGATGTCTATCGCAGGGATAGCGAAAGAAGTATCGACAATTACGATCTCGGCTTGGTTCTTTGGAGACGAATTGACACCTGTGAATATTACAGGTGTTGCAATCACCGTTTCTGGTCGGTCTCTATACCCGGCTACTGAGTGCATCATTGGCTGATACTAGATAGGTATTGCTCTCTTTACGTATCACAAATATCGCAAGACCATTAATGCCAAGGTTGCTTTCGATGCGCATGGCAACATAATACAACTCGAGGCTGAAAATCCGAGCGGCGAAGCGTCAGTATACGACCATGATGTAGAGCTAGTTGCAAGATGGCACAATGGTACCTCCACAGACTTGTCTGTAAGTTCTGGAGAATTGTGTGTATATGACCCATTACTGAAGCGAAGATCACAAAGATCCAACAAGAATCCAATGGGGATGGAGATGTCAATCAATACATCCTCTTTTCCAGCGAAGGGTTCGATGAAGGGGGGGATGACGCTGAAGAAATTCGGAGTCTGAGGAGCTCTAAACTAGATTGGGGCGGAGGGCGAAACGAATAAGACTAGAAAGGGTGTATAGAAGGATTACTAGTTCTCACTTGATGCTCGCTACATTATTCACCCTGGTGAGTTGAGCGTATGCAATGTGTCGACTACCGGGCTGAATCCATATTTCATGCTAGTTTAGTTTTTCCTGTATCATTGTTCTAGCTCGTATGTTTCTGGAATTCCATGGGGTGCGCAACAACTTACATACTATCGGAGGTATCGTACCATTGATCCGAATGTAGTTGCTAATGGAAAGATCCCGCCGACAGCGGAAGCATTCGGGAAACTGCGCATTGAACTGCTCATCGTGTCAAGTTTTGTTAGTTTTTGCTGCGGATGCGACCAGCCTTGAGCGAATGGACTCGGGTGACATGGCGTCGGCGTTTGTTGCCGGACGTGCCAGAATTTAGTTACGGGGCACAGCCAATTGCTGACTTGCCCGAACACAGGAAACAGTGTGAGTCTGGGATCCAGGTAGGCAACCCTGTATCGAGGTTGGGGATTCCCATACCCAGCCGGCGTAACTCGTGCACGGCCCCAAAAAAATCAAGGCGGCCGAGGCTGACCTATTTAGTCAAGGGGAAGGGGTGGGGGGACGTGTCGGGGTATGCACCGCAGTGAGCATGGTTGCGTTGCGGCGTCTCCAATGGGACCTGGATCAGGAATCCACAGACGGACAAACGTGGCTGTGGACTTGGTAAGGAGTTGCGGACCTCATCATGATTGCCAATCATTTTTACGGCACCATTTTTGAAACACATGCAGGTATTCACGGAATACACGATTCTGGAATTGACTAATCACCGGCGGCTACTAACATGGCAATTTATTTTTGATCAAAAAATCGATCAATGCACTGCTACCGATGCGTCTGTTCATTTGAGTAAGTTCCTTCTGCGGCACGCACCTGATCGCTTAAGAGACTTCACAGGTCACAAGTGAGAATCGTTTCAACGAGACTCGAGATTCGCGGATCTGAAGTATCGGCGTGAGTCAACGCTTATTGGGATTATTCAGTGACACTGTGTGACATGAAAGTAGCCTCGAGGATTATATAGTGCGGAAATAAACAGCATCGTACCTTCGTCATCGAATCCTCCCATCATCTTCAAATTATGGATGGCTTCCAGTTTATCATCGAGTCTCCCCAGGAAACCCAAAGCCACAAGAAACGTCCGCGCCTGGTCACGTCATGCGATAATTGGTAGGTACCTTGCGCCGTCGCACGCAGCCCGCCCCCTTCACTCCTCCCTTCCAGTCGCTTAAAAAAAATCAAGTGTCTTCAGCCCAGTCCAGAGGCCCAATGCGACGCATGCAAAGTCGCAAAGATCCAATGCAGATTTCGAGATCGGGAACGTTACTTTGCCGAACGCAGTCGAGCCATCGCCGGACCTGGCCTGACACGTCCTGTGGGCAGAACTGAATACACCGCTCAAGGCACACCCAGCAGGCCACCAAGCACCGTCCCAGATTTTCCTGCATCAAATGCTCCTCCACTGCCCTCATCATCCATGCAACGCTCATCATCATACTCGCCACCTCAGTCAGCGGGACACAACGAGGGTCATGTACGCTATCAATCTTATCCCCTAGACCATTCAAAGAGTTCGCCATCTCACAATGGCCCCCGTGCCTATCAGTCTGGTTCTGATCATTCGTTTGGAAGGCAAGTTGCGCAGTCGACCCCATACCGATCATCCATACTCTTCGATGCCGGTCACCCACCATCTCCCCAGCGGGTCTGGATGCAACAGTTCATTCAATCATTTATCAGCAATATGGGCGCGCAGTGTCCATTCCTCAGCTATGAAGAAATATGTGACAAGTTTCGACGTCAAGCGCTCCCTCCACTAATTTCGAATTGCATAGCTGCATTGGGGGCAAGGTGATGTACCTGTGCACGATATACATAGCTCGTGCTTCATGCTCTTTCAGGTATTCCGACATACCCGAGGTCGTCGCAAGAGGCTCGCAAGCTGTAGCTGAAGTCTACTGTGACGCCGCGAAAGTGGGTCCATGCTTCGTTGAGTGTTGCCGACGCCAACCAGACCCTTCAGGAACAACTGTCAGCGTCGCTTCAACATGCTTCCGTCGACACCCTTCAGGCAGTGATCCTCCTTGCATGGGCAGAATACAAGGGTGGGCGCGGGCATAGTATGTTCTTGGCACCGTATGGTTCCGGTTTTTGCTGACGTTCGCGAGAATCAGGTTTCCGTCAGTATTGTGACGTGCGTGGAGTCTATTCCAACATGTGGCCTTATCTCATCTGCTCCCACAGCTTGCCATGCAGACTGCCATGGCGATCGGCCTGACCGAGGAATCATCACTCCAGCTGAGTCCATATGACGGATATCAAAATCGACTACGGATTACATGGTCGAGTCTAAGCCAGTTAAGGCTCTATGCCACCTCGAGTATGCTTCCCCATGCACCCACAGTCTCCTAGCTAACTGATCGTTGATCTGCCAACCAGTGGCGGCGCAGAAAATCGGCTGATTATTTGTCGTTCGCATAATCCGACGGCAAGGAACACGACTGTTGAACATCGTTCCATCTCTTACTTTCGAATTACACAAGAAGTCTAAAGCCGCATCACCAACATCTTTTACCATTTCTACACGATCAATCCAGGGTACATGTCATCCCATGCACAAATATTGAAGTAGTTCTGAAGGGACAGCACACATTATATCTATTCATGTAGAGCGCTTCTTTCATTCCGTTATGAATGGACAATTTGTCACCCCCACGGAATTTTCTGATGATAGATATGTAATTTACACTGTCGTAATATAATACCTTGAACTGCCAGTGGTCCAGATCATCAGCGCTATCATGTCTGGAAGCTCTATTACAAGTTTCCAGCTGTGCTAGCCAACCGAGGAATAATACTCCCACTTTGATCCAGTGTCGTGCTCGAAGAACCCAACGCTTCGGTGCCTTTAGTATTCCATAGCCGCGCCTAATAGTTTCTCCGAAATTCCAACGGCAATGAGCGAAGCATGTGCCATGGAACCTCAATGAGGACTGCTCAACCGGTGCCACACGCATCCCTTGTACATCTCTCTACGAGGCCGCTACCACCCGTTACCCCTGAGAGGCTGGGCTTGAGCTTGCTAAATGATATCCGACGTGTGTCAGGCGGCCTTGCTCGCTTCTCGGAGCGAAGACGCCTCCGAGAGGGCGGCCGACTGGCTGTGTTGGTTCCACCCGACGCTCGGCTAAAGGGAAAGAAGTAGGCTTGGTGGCGCCGTTAGTTCGATTGACCACGCACTAAATAGCTCGGCGGAGAGAAGTCGATCAGTTTGGGCCGGCATCAGCTCAATTCACCACGTTCAACACTTCGAGAAACACATTCGCTAAAGCCCGTATGCCGGGGAATACCGGAAGAAGTCACTTGGGATTTTTGTGCCTGCTGAAGAATGGAAGGCAGGGACTTATAGTCAGACTAGGTATGATCCAAGTATATCGGCCGACCGTGGACTTTGAACGGCTCGGCCTCATTGACAGATGTGACGCTTGTGATAACGATAATCGCTGCTGGACCCCAGATTGCTGCGCAGTCGCACATGATGATCATGCTTATTGATTGTCGTCTGGCTAAACGTGTGCTAGGATCTTTGATTCTGAGCCGTTGGCTGGAAATGAAGTTCCATCCAACAGGCCAACAATTGGAGTTCATGTGCCCTAACAAGGTTGATCATTACAACTTCCCGAACTGTGCGAACGTCCTGACTTATTGCCTAGCTGTGTCAGGGATATCAAACCATCAAAGACACCCGCCCCGTGGATCGCAGAGTGGTCTCTCCGAGCTTGAACGATTGTTCACACTACATGGTTGTTAATGATTAACTTTACAACTATCTCCATCGGTCCAGCGGTGATCCATAAGAATTTGGATTGGCCTTTGGGCCATCATCAACACATTAATCTTCCGTGTATCCATACTGATGACGGAGGCCGTGATTCAGATCGCCAATCTGTCATGGGAGAGATGTCGCGCCACTGTCAACTCAAAATGGCGGGCGTACTGCTATGCTTATTTCTGGACGCGCTTTGTGCAGAGGCTGACCAGTCGCTATCGAATACCACCCGTACCGTATAACCACCGAGTGTTTGCATTCCATTTAGTGTTCGGTTCCGAATTCGAGGTTGGTCGCCACACGGGACATCACTGTAATTTGTAGATGGTTTTCGAGCGAGTTGTTTAGACGTGTAAACGCCGATCAGATGCTGAGTTCGAGGATGATGGTTGGTTACTGTGTGACGCGGTGGACGTCCTCCACACGGACTAGCTCGCTGAGCCAACCAGTCAAGGCAATTAGTCGACGTCGCCCTGCGTCCCTGGCGATGTCCATGCATCGTCCCTGAGCGACAAGGTTTATAGTAGTGACGCGACGTTCCCCACCTCATCTTGATTGTGGGGTTTGCGCGTGGCCACATCTCCTGTAAGACACTCAGGACCGCATCTCCGATGGGGCTGCGGACCGGCGTCCGTGAACGATGATATGCACCATATGAGCATGGTGAACCGCCAACGATAGTGTCCTGTTTCCCGTTGCCACGTCACAGGACCAGCTATCTGAGGAGATGAAGTTCGGCGAACAACCCCTGTGGCAGCGCTCGCCCGGAATCCGCAGTGGGAAGAAAGTCACTGAAAAGTTAGGTTTGCCCGTTGATCGTTCGACGGAAGAGAATATTTGGGCGCGTCGACGGGATACCCACACCCACCTCCTTTATATGGGGCTTGTACAGTGGCAGCGGCGTGATGGTCCAAGTAAAGGAAACGGGGTATGGTGGACCCCCATCGTAACGGACACCCCTTTGGGACCCTCCTGGTCTCCCGTAGGCGGACCAAAAGGTTGAAGGAAGATAGTCGCCAGTGTTAGGCTCCCACTCCGGGATACGCCCTGGCTGTGCCACTGAGTATTTACTACAAGGGCCAATTAGCAAATGGAAATGACCGACAAGTCGGGTAACGCGAGCTGGCAAGATATGCAAGAGTGTCGGCGGGGGCTTGCTACACCAGCCTGAGGTATGCGTTACAAGAAAGTAGATTCTGGAATTGGAGACCTTCAATAGTGTGTCAACTTCAAGTTGGGTCTCAGCGAACTCGGATACTCTTTTCGGTAACTATCATGCAGTTGCTTTACGCCACAGGGCGGGCAGAACCGTATCGTTAATCATACGATGGTTGGTCATCGCCAACGACACTCACTGGATTACGACTGAGTTATAGCCCTGGCTTAGCGTAGTGAGTAGTGTAAGGTAAGTTTATAACCTTGTCTACTCCACGCTTCAACCAGCTCGTATGACATATGGTACGACACGTTCAGGGTTTTGCGTCGTCAGGGTCCTTCACGTCAAAGCGATTGCGCCACCGTCACAGTTTCAAATCCAGCCTAGCATCCTTGTCGACTGGATATACTTATGTCCAAGTCCATGGTCTTCACTCTGCTCGACTACTAATCTTTTTGACTCGATATCAAGTTGACCAAGTCTTAGAATCGATCCGAACAACGTCCTCCTTGAACGAATCCGCCGGGTAGGTTTCATTCCTCGTCTTGCAGTGCACGTCAAACCCGACTTCTTTCGCCAACGGTCGTAAGATGGCGAGCCAGGACAGCACTAGAACATCCGAGGCGAACGACGAAGACATTCAAGACCTTCTGACAGATGCACACTTTTTCCACTGACGTATCCTTCCTTTCTCTCATGTAGGATCTTGCGCGGAGGTTCCAGATGTTACGACAGTGTCTCCTCTTTTTTCCCCTTCCATACGTGCTATAGTTAACTGTTTTTTCAGGTCGTAGGAAATCGTGGGGATTCGTCATCAAAAGTGGATTTCGGATGAGCTACGACTCCAATATATTCGTGCCGTGGAGCTATAGGAGGTTCTGAGAAGGATTATAAATTTTCTGGGTGACAGGCACTTTATCGCCAGTTTCTTGATAATCGTTGCAATGACCAGCGATTGTAGGTTCACCGGCGATTTTCCTGCCCAAGTTCTCAAGAGACGCCTCTACCGCTTGTTCCTGTAAGACACTCACTATTTTTTCCGGCCCGGTCCCGTCGTTAGATGCAATTCTCATGGAGATCTCCACGCTGAACTTCGTCTCTCCCGTCATACGTTCTCGTCGTAGTCGAGCCAGATCACTCCTCACAAACGACGCCAAGATAGTGCGTGTCGTCCGCGGGGCTGTTCCTTCGCCGGGGATCTAGCTCTACAGAACGCAGTATACAGCTTTTCTGCGTTGCACTGCATGCCCCGATGACCGTTCACGCGCATGTCGCAGCCCGGCGACGACAGGTTCGAGTCTATTTCATTAGGGGCATGTGGGTCCTGCTCAGGACTGTCGTCCCTTGAGCACGTTGTTCGTTTCATCGATCCACCTCACTTCATTCCCCTTTCCGATTTCGTCGCACACCTTCGCTCCAAGAAGACGCGAAGACGGACATGAACTCGCGCCCTACAAAATCCCCACCACCATCGACCCCGCGACGATAAGCATCCGGTCCGGATAATTCCGGGGAAGACGGGGATGTCAGATCTTTTCATATGAAAAAGTTTCACGGGTTGGGAGAGTTCCTTGGCCCGAAGTCCGCTATTCTTGATACCGTCGGATCGTCCTCGCCGAAATATGGCGTCATCTTAGAACGGGCGACGAAAGGGTGGACGAGAGACCGATCTTACAGCCTCAGAAACACGTGTTCAAAAACCCAGCCCGCCCCTCCGTCGGGACGGAAACGCGTCCAAACGGATTCATATCGCGACATGAACGAAAAACTTGAACACGAGGGAAGGCCTTGGGAGTCGGAGTGACGACAACCTCGGAGTCGACGGAAGTTTTTGCACGACCGAGGCTGTGAACCACAGTCCCACAGGCCTGCGACCCCAACTCCATCCGACGGGGATGGGATGAGGTTGTGTGTGTGGTTGGGGCTCCGTGTATCGGACCAGCCTCGGACATGAAAAGGCGCGGGCCATGGGTCGTCATTGCGGTGCGGTGAAACCCCCCTGCCTACTGCGGTGGAGCACGTGGCCGATGTGACAGTCGCTGGCCGTCGCGGACGACTGAGATGGCCGCGCCCCGTCGTCTACTGTGATCTGCGGGCACGGGCTAAGCCCCCCGCACATGGAGATGCCTGTCCGACAGGCACCGCAGTGACGCCACCGTAGAATTGAATTGAATGATATCGTGTGCTTGATCCAACTGTGCGATGCACACTGACGGTGTGCGTGTGAACAGGGCGACGCATCCCACATGACTGCATGCGTAACGATCCGTTGATCGGTCCTCTGCGACCGGGTCGCAATGGTCTCACAGAGGTGACTCTCGGATCGGCGGGAACAAAATGAACTGGGACAGTATGATGAGAAGCACCCGCGAGGGTTCTCGCAGGTCCATACCGTATGGGCATTTCTCCTATCCGGTACATCGGAGACACAGGGTTGATTGTGGATCGTGGGTACGATCAGAATTGATGAACGCGAGGATCGCACGTTCAACGAGGGGTATGCACTCGTATTCCTCCATTAAACGATCTGAGAATGATAGATGAGAAAGACGGAAAAAGAAGACGAGACAAGCGGTCGACTAGGGTAGATGTAATAGGCATCGAGCGAGACGAGGACAAAAAGAACAACTATAAACCTATTTTGCCGAGCGAAGAGATAGGGAACGAATTTGCAGAGCGACAACAATGTCCACGTTCTATCGAGAGATGCCGATGCAAATGTTGACCCAGCCGTCCGCGCCGGCTAGACAGGCGCCCAGCCAACCCATCTCCGTTTCTGGTGGCGAGACAATCCCTTGAATCAATGCGTACGCAAGGTCAGGGCCGGGCGACGGTTGTGGAGGGAACAGCAGTGGAAGGTGCGTCGACAGGTAGTGTGAGAGCGTGTGCGCAGTACCTGAGTATTTTCAGCAGAGCACCGGTGAGCGAGGGGTGCGAGGTTTGATTAGTACGGCGAAGGGAGGAATAAAGTTTGACTGTGGGCGTACCATCGTCTAGTAATGGCGGGACGAGGTCCTGTATCACCGGTCCATCGGGAAGATATAATCTGACGGGCACACTTCGGACGTTGTACGCCCCATCGCGATCGGGAGCACTTTGCTGGTCGGTGGATGCCGGTCGCGCATGCAACGAACCACCTGGCTGGGGCGGTGGTGAACTCGGTCTCGTAGGGGCAGTCGTGGGTACGATCTTGGAAGCGACGCGCCAATAGTCGTCAAAGTTGTCTGCAACGCATAGGTGTCGATCGCCATGACATCAGTCAGCCCGAGCTAGCTGACGCGTCTCAGAGCCACGAGGCCCGACGACCGGGTGGACTCACGTTCTTTAATACCTTCCCATATCCCGTCTTGTTCGGCCTTTCTCAGGCCTGTCATACGTTTCGTGTTCCCCCATCGAATGAAGTCTGCCTCCTTGAGCTGGCCCATGAACGCTTGCTTGCAGGACTCGGCAGAGGGTGGTAGAAGGAGTTTTTCTGTCGGGGGCGACGCGAGGTGGAGGATCAACTTCAATGGTGCGACCTGGAGGTTCATCCCTGATCCCGAGGCGGGTGCGCCAGGTCGTATCGAAGCCGATATGGTATGGTTATCATAGATCAGACCGATCGGCCAATGCCTACGCCGTGCGCGTCGTATCAGCGCACGCCCGGAATCACAGGGCCTGGAGCGACGCACCACTTGAGCAGGGTGCCTTCCTCGCTCTCGAACCACCAGTCCTCCTCCTTGAGAATTTTGCCGGCTGCCTCGTCAAAGACGATGTCCATCAGGAATCTCCGAATTTCGGGCATGAGCAAGGGCAGGTAGCTGACCCTCGGCGCCTGGATGTAGTAGCATTCGAGACCGCGATCCGAGTTGGCTGGGAGTTCCTTGGGGTCTACACGAATTTCGAGCGGGACGGTGCCCTCCCACGAAAGACGTCGGAAGAGTGTGATGGACGCGGACGTCGCGAAGGCTGAGCCAGCTTGGTTGCGCGCTGTTCCGTACGCCGACATTGCACCGGCTCAACCCCGAAGAAATCCATACGCGCTCCTCATACATAGATCACGTGACCTCTAACTCTACACAAAGATCATTGCAAAGTATCTCCTTACTCCCTCGGCACCGTGCACGATGGCGCCAACGACACCGTCGGGCCTCACCACGACCACCTTGCTCTCTCCTTCGACTATCAGGTACGCGTGGTAGGCGTGTCCACCCTTGTCCACGATCACGTCCGCCCGCGCCAAGCTCGTTGCCTCGCACCCCTGAGGCAGAACTATCACTGGTCGAATCACGTCCCCAGGATACTTCTTCAACGCATCGAGCACGTCCGCCGTCGCCGTCGCATCCGGGGCGAACACGAGCACCACATGATACGTCGGACTGAACACATCAAACAACTTCGTCTCTGTGCCACCACCGGCCAACACCAGTGTCGTAGCATCTGGCGCCCTATCCCCCGCGACCAGCACGCGTTCATCGAGCACCCCATACGCATTCGTGGGCTCCCTGTGCCAATACTCGTCCATCACGATCGCGCTCGTGCGACAGTTGACGCCGAGCATGTTCATCTTCTCCTCGCGTTGCATCGCGCGCTCGGCCGTTGGCGCCTGGACCATCCTGTCGAGAACCTGTGTAGTCAGGTTGAGCATTTCAGCGATGACCGGAAGGCGCTCCAGAGTATACGAGTCAAGGAGGGTGATCGGGGAGAGACCCTTGTGCACCAAAGCAAGTTTCCATGCTAGGTTGAGCTGTCAAAGTGATCCTGCTAGTCAACTACGCAGACACCGCGCGGAGGATGACGTACAGCATCCTGGACACAGGTGTTCAGCCCTTGACCTCCAGTTGGACTGTGAACACTAAGAAGCGGGATCAAGTAAAGCCCACAAGCAGAGGCCGATGCACATACTGGGCAGCGTCTATCAAAATGTTAGCATGAGCGACGCGGTCACACATGTCACTAACCCCCGGCAATATACACACGCCCATCACCAAACTTATTTGCCATCCGGATATTGGGCCTGTCCAAAACATGTAGAACACCTATCTTCTTATTGCAAACGGGACCAACCGATAGGCTGACAGAGCGACGACCTTTCTAACGTTGATTTCGTGTCCGATCAATCTGGATATGTGTTCGAACATGAGCTTCTCGTTGGCAATCAACTGTTTCGGTTCATAGTCTTTCAAGGTCAACAAGAAATGGAAGCCATCGGGGCCGATGTCGTCCGTCGGGCGAAACATGAGGCTACCCATACCTGTCCGTCAGAAGCTAGACAAATGGAGAAAACAGATGCTCACAAGTCAGTCGATCGATTTCCGAAAAAGTGCCAGTGCTAAACGCAGTTTCAGTCCATCGTCTCGTGTCACATTAGGGTGGTATCCAGAGATCGTGACAGTCGATTCCGGACACTGTTGTGAGATTGATATGAAATCACGCTTACCTTTCGATCGATCCCATCATCTTCTAGACAGAGATCTCCAACGACGGAGGCCAATTCTTGCCTGGTCTCGCCGACAAACGTCAAGCCGAGTTGCTTCCGAGTGACGCCTGGGAAGAAACGCGGTCTGTCGCATGCAACGAAAAGGTTCGTTCATGGAACATCACCCACCTTTACCGCCGTCCGCACCAATAAGAAAAGAGGCTTTGAAAGTTTCAGAGATTTCTTTCCCGTCCTTCCTCTTGATCAACTTTGCGGTCACGCATTCCCCGTTGTCTTCAAACGACTCCAGTTCCGTCCCCAACTCGACGCAAACACCATACTTTTCGATACAGGAGCGCAAAATACTCTCTATCACCGGTTGACCCAGCATCCTCGGGTTGATCTGCGAACGCCCAAAATCAGCTGTCAAGATAGGAACCCTGTCAAGAGTAAACCTCACATAAGGGATCGAGGGCGTCGGGTCGTTGTGAACGAACATTGAAAAGGTCTTGGCGGGCTCGAGCGTGCCGGGCTTGTACTCCCGTATAGGATGCACCAGCGTCGTTCTCTGATGGATTTCGTGCGCGCCGAGAAAATGGAATATCTCAAAGGTACGGGGCTACCAAAGACAGACCGCCAAACCGCGGATCAGCGTTCGTCCTCGCATGGTTCGGTCCGTCGGGATCTCACCCAAAGTCCATGAGCGCGCTGGGCGATGTGGTAGTGAGGTTCTTTGTCGATGATTCGAACGGGGACGTTGTTCTGCAGCAGCGTGAGCGCGACGACGAGTCCGGTCGGGCCGCCACCGGTCTAGCACGACTCGGGTGAGTGGGGTTGCTCAGCGTCGTCGATCACGTCGTGCAGTAGAGGGACTTACGACGAGTACGGGCGCAACGGAAGGGGTCATGGCACTGCGACGAAGGGATGGGAATGCGATCGACAATGTCAGTCAGCATTGCAGGTGAAGACGCGTCTCTTTGTTTCCGCAGCCTCACGTGTTTCAATACTTACGCGACGGAGTGGGAACCCGAAAGGCCCGTTTTTAGAGCAATATATGCACAGGACATGGTTGAATTAGGAATACGAGCGTACCTTGATGGTGATTGAGTTGGGCCAGCACCCTGACGAACGCAAGCCCACTTGTTAATTCCAGGGCCGAGCCGAACAGCGTTGTACGGCGCGTTCGTTTAGGCTGACTGATCGTGATTATGTCACGGACGGCTAAGACGAAAATGCTTGTCGGATCATGTCAAACGCGCGCTCACCGGCACCCATCACGCGGTTGATGAATCGCAAAAGTTGCGGTGCGTGCGAACAGTAGTGTAGGTGACCCAAGCGCCCGCCGGCGGCCGTTCGGGTTGATGACAGAGCACATGACCTGGAACTTATAGCAAGGCGGCAATGCGGCAATGCGGCAACGTGAATGTGTCACCGTTATGTTCAAGAAATCGGTGAGACCCCATTGCGCTTGGACTTCTACGAGGCGGCAGTGTCACGGTGTCGAACGGACATTGCCGCTCCGATCATCTGGTTCCCATACCTTTGAAGTGTTCAAATCGGTTTGGGGTAATCGATCGGACAGGAACGGCTGCCAGTGGATGATACTGGGATGATTTGCGGATGCGGAAAGATATAGAGAAGGTCAAGCCCGTAATCTGATACCACTGGGGCACCCAGTAATATTGCACCGCAAGAAAAAAGACAATGTTGGCATTGTCATTGCATAAAATTTACCCCATGGAACCAACTCGCCGGGTGCAAAGATGGGGGTGACGACGGCACCATGTTGTAAAAGAGGGACATTCGCCAAGACCGCGGGGCCGCCGAGACTCTGGATTTTGGACGGGGTGTAGCTCGGATGCTGTGATCATGGCAGGTGTCAGCATGGAACGGGCGCGGAATAGGAGATTGTGGCACGGAACGCAGCCGCAGAGTTTTCTTACTTTCTTCTTATCATCGATCCGAGGTTTTTCTCACTTACTTTTTACTTGTAGTTGCCAGATTGCAATGGCAGTGATACATTGTACTACAGGTCATGTGCAATATCATGGCTACAGGTCGAGGAAAGAAGGATCCCAGTGCTACTATTTAATGAACTTGAAGCCCGTTTCAAGTTTGGCAAGAAACAGTATCGCGATCAATGGGACTCAAGGGCGGTGGGATTTCAAGTGTCAAGTGATGATGATGACTACAGGGTGATGGAATAAAGGCCACTCAGAAAGCAATGCGGCCGGTGTAAGAATAATGATACGACACGATGAATGAAGCGGGGGACCCCTGAGGTCCGGAAACACTGCGAAATTGTGAGACGAGATGTAGATGAAACGGAGAACCCTTGAGGTCCAGAGAGACGGCGAAATCATGATACAAGATACGTGAGTCGAAGTCTCGGATCAAGATGATGGCAGGTAATAATTCATTGAAGTTGTCCGAAAGGTATGGGTCCTTCCGCCTGCGGAGAGATGTCTGACAGCACCTTCCAGCTATTCATATGGTCACCCCCGCAGATGCCACGTAGGAGGCACCAGAGGCAACGGTCGACATGTTCGTCATCTCGTTGATGGAATACTGGGGAATCTAGGGCTGTGCCCGAGGTGGAGAGAGGGTAGAGGGACTAGGGATGGGCGGAGCAGCGACAGCGTTGTTTGCGAAGAATGTGTCAAAACCAAAAAACATCGCCACGTGACGTTGAAGTTTGGTGCCAACGTCCGCACTGATTTCCTGAGGGGTGCCGGGGCCAGCTTGCTCGGTGGCATGAGGTATGTTGATGTCACCGTTCGAGACGATAGGAACATCCTACTCGTATGCGAAGAAGTTCTCGCCTTGATCGGTCCGGAAGTTGGGACCCACGACCTGAAAATTCGTTTAGCAACTGACGACCAACCAGCTTTACGGGAACTTGCCTATGCGTCGTGGGAAGGAACAGCAGGCTGCTGAGACGGACCAATGGGCCAGTATGGTAGTGGAGAGTCAGGGGTCAGGGTCTGAGGACGGAATGCAGAAGAAAGGCACCGCAGCGAATGAATTCATCTCAGAGGGTTGAGAGGACCAGGGAGACGCAGAAGTCGCCTCAGAGGAACTCGGAGTCGTGTCATCGGGCATTGCGACGTCGGAAGACGTGCCCTGTTCTTGCATCTCGTGTGCCCAAACAATTCCTCTGCTGATGGGGCACTGACGGTGCTCCTCCCCTGAGAGTTCGTCGAAGTGCTTTATCACTTCCCTGGGTTCACTTAGCCACATCACAGCGATCATTTTGGAGATCTCGCTCTCGGAGACGGACTGAGGTGAGTAAGCCCGAATTTCAGCCGCTCTACGTTTGCGGTATATCATTTTTGGGAAGCGGGGGTTGGACGCGTGGTTCCCTAGTAGAGCGTCTGGCAGGCATTCCAGAGGTAGGGGCAGAGATAGAACAGGTAGAACTGTAGTCAGAAAGGCGGTGTGGTAGGAAAAGGATGCCTCGGGGCGCGGCTAAATAAGGGTCCGCTGGTGGTGATCCGGTTTAGCATGTCCCTGTGGGTCCAATTTATTGCCCGCCTCGTGCTGCCCGTTTGACATCCGCCTTTTATTACGCCGCAGCGCAAAAGTGCATGAATCCACCCATCGATTCCGTAGTCCCCACATGCAACAACGGGTTCAAGTTCGACAGCTGCAAGATCAAAGCATTGAAGCTACACCTTTTCCGGGATCCAGAGTCCACAGTACCGCGGGTCATGCCGAGCGTGTATCTGGCGCAACGCGTGGTCAGGCTTCACCCTCGTCCTTATAGTGTCGGGCGGTACTGCATTTCCCGTCTAAGAGAAGCATCTGTCCGTCAAGGCGACACTCCTAGCTAGATTTGGCTATCAATGGGACATTGTCAACACCTGGAGACACACTGAGAAAGATACTCACCATCCCGGACACGGATCGTTTCTACTGTGTCCTCCGGTGAGACTGGACGCTGAGAAGCAAGGCCAGGCGAAATCCACAGTAGGCAGCGTCTGCAAAAGTCTTGTACATCAGGATGAGTGACGAAGTTACGCCGGTCGACTTACCTCTGACAATGTAGATCCTGACGTTGTACCTGTCCCGAGTTATGTAGAAACATCAGACTCTCGTTGCAAACGTGACTTTCCAGAAACTCAGCAGACCGATGACTATTTGACATTGGATCAATTTTTGGATATACATTCGAAACCATCAGGTTCTCGCCGGTAATCAATTATTCCGGTCCATAGTGCTTAATGTCAACAAAGACTGGATCCCACCATAGGCGATCTCGCCCGTCGGGCGAAACATGAGCCTGTTCGTGCGGGACCTCAGAAACCAAACGAACGAAAAAAAAAATCGACGCCCACAGTTCGTTGATCGGGTGTCGAAAAACTCCCAATGCTAAACGAAATGTCAGTGAATCATCTCATTTCAATATTGCGACGCTGTCGAGGGATCAGAAGACCATCAGCCTTCACTCACTTGGTCATAAATCGCGCGTACTTTCCGATAGACCGCTTCGACTTCTACGTAGGTATCTCCAACAACGGAGAAACACCCTTGCTTGGTTTCGCCAAAGAAGCCAACCTGTTGTTTCCGAGTGACATCAGAGAGGAAACACGACCCGTCTCATGCAACAAATTGGTTGGTGTATGGGGTGTGACACCCGCTCACATGCCATCCGTCTTCCCCTTCACCATATTTGTTAGTACGCGCTCTCCGTCGTCTTCAAACGACTCGAGTAAAGTCATCTTACTGGCGTGCTCTGTTGGGACTCACCCAAATATTCATGACCGCATGGGTGAAGTGGGAGTGAGGGTTCCAGCCGATGGTTTGAATGAGGACGCGGTTTTGCAATAGCATGGACACGACGGCGAGTCCGTTCGAGCTACGACCAGTTTGGTGCAACCTCTGGTCGCTCAGATTTGTCTATCGTGTCACGAGTGGGGACGACTGACCACGAGTATGGGCGCAACGGAAGGGATCATGGTAACGTGACAAACGGGTAGCATTGAAGTCTGCAACGTTATTGAATTGATGGGTCGTCACCGCTGCCAACCAGTACGCGACCAGCATGCAACGGTACGACTCATCCATTCCCTGTCTTTTGCACCTTTCTGCAGATCATCATACCTCAATAGACAATGAACGACCTGTGATGCGATCAGAAATCGTGAGCGTACCTAGATACCAATCGAATTGAACTACTTATCAGTAGCGCGTCGCAGAGCAAATAAACCCAGTTAGTCGTAAATGCCAGTGTCATATCATCAAGTCAAGGGCCTACTCACATGGCTTGCCTTCAGAAATTTGGTTGGCTGATGTGGGTGAACGCAACGGAAGTCGAAGTAAGGCGAATTAGATTGCATGTGATATCTCGTTGCCACAAAGTAGTAGTACCTTGGGCCCCCTTTGGAAAGTGAGACCGGGCCATCACTGCGCTTCTGCGAGAGGCAGCGCCTCATCATGGTGCATGGCCGTTGCTATCTTATCTGGATTCGGGATAGTCCCGCAAGACGATCGAATCAGTTGAGATGAATCGTGGATTAACGAGGGGTAGTTTGCGGATGAGTAAAGACGCGTTGAGTACCGGCGCGTACAGGAAACCAAAAAAGATAACGACAATGTTATTTCACAAACTCCGTGACGAACGCCACCGTCGGCGACTTGCGTGTCTTGTTGAACTCTGCCCGAACCACCTCGGCGCTGCGAAGGCGACGGTGACGACGCGCCGCGGTGCATTGACAAAGGAACCCTCGCCAAAACCTGCAGTGCTCTGTGCCTCGAAAAGATATAACTTGGACACTTTGACCTCTGCAGGCGGACATTGCTAGCCCGTGCGCGTAGAATGGGTTCAATGGGGTCGGTAAGTGAACTTGAGCAAGTCTTGGCGTTTTGGGGTGCAAAAGAAAGGCTGAGACACCAAACAGGCGGAAAACAAGGTGGACCCACAAGGACCTACTAAAATGGATTCACCAGCGCCTCCCATTTTTACCACCCGACGCGTCTCTTTCCCAAACCACGTCTATCTCCCTCTTCTCCCCTATCCACCTTTCTACCCGCTCTATCTCTGGCCTTACCTCTACCAGATGCCCGCAGAACGCTCAGAACCCGTCGCGGGTTCTTCTAGACAAACCGTCTATCGCGTCCAGCCACCGCGTCCCCCCAATTCGTGGATCTTATACCGCATCTCTAAGGCCGCAGAGATCAAAGCCAACTCATCCGAGCGCATCCCTCAGGGGACGATCTCCAAAATGATTTCTGACTTGTGGAAGAACGAACCCGAGGAAGTCAAGCGAGACTTCGAGCGACAGGCAGAAGAGGAACTGAGGCTACATAAACTAAAATACCCTGAGTATCAATACCACCCCATCAGAAAGAATGTCAAGGCGCGCATGAAGGAGGAGCTAAAGCAAGAGCGCAAGAGCGCAAAGTCAAAATCAAAGGCGAAGTCTCGTGACGCCACAACGTTTGTAGACTCTATCTCGAGTCCCTCTGAATCGACTCTTTCTCCCACATCCACATCCACAGCATCTGAACCATCCATTGATGGGAACGTGGATTTCACTGTACCTCCTCCCCCTCCCGCTCCTCGACTCCCAGAGCCTTCTCTCGTCCCTGGTTGTGACTCCAACATGGTCTTGCTACAACCCTGCGAGCTTCGTCACCCACCCGAAGAACAGTACGACACACAAGCTGCTTCCCCTCCACCTTCGGCGGCGCCGTCACCAGAGTCCTCTGAGTGCTCCGAGCCATCGGAAATTCAATTCTACCCAAATGCAGCGTCGTCGTCAAGTACATCCTCTCGGCGCCCAATCATCTCTGACTCCCAGGCATCCTCTTCTTCACAGGCATCTATGAATCATTTTTACCTTGCGTCTGTTCCCAATTGTCATCACCCTTCGCCGGACCCATTGCTATTGGCTGAGAATCCGATTGTGTCGCTCTGGAACGATATCCCCACTCAGCAACCGATGTACCACTCTCAAAATCCACAGGCAAGTCTCCGTAAACCTGCTTCACTGTCGTAACCCCTGAGTGAATTTCCAGGTCATGAGCGTCAACGTTCCGATCAATCAAGGTCACAGCTTCCCCATGTTCCAGCAGAGTGTCCCGGATAGCTCGTCGTTGGACTCTCTTCAGGGCATGATCCCTGGGACCGGCATAAACGATGTCTTCGATATGTCACATATCAACTCCACCGATCTCACATCTCAACCGCAGGGCGAGTTGGAGGTCGCGATGGGCCCCCAGGTCTCAACGGTAGATTACAACCAGAATCTCTTTACCGACTTCGATTTCACCGAGTTTGAGCGAGAGATGGCTGCCTGGAACGAAGCTAGCCCTCAGGAAATTGAGGAGGATATTCAGTCCCTCATCCGGGCTCCCCCCAATCCAGAGGTTGAAGCGTATATGGCTGCCCGTCAACGTCAACCTAGTACTTTCACGCAAGAAATGATGAACTACTTCAACTTTGAAGCTGCGGCTGCAGCCGCAATTGAGGATAATTTTTCTACTGTCCCCCCTGCCGCCGTTCCTTCTACGTTCGCTCCGCCCGAGGTGCGCCTCCCCATCCCTGAGCCGGCGGTGGCAATGCCCATCTTCACTCAGATGACGAACGTGCCAGCCGCTCTTCCTGATTCCTTGTACGTACCGCCTGCGGGTGCCATTTACTCGTCGACCCGTCGTGTTGCGGGTAGCTGGAAGGCTCCGCTCGAGACCCCCTCGCAGGGTCAAGAATCCATCCCATTCTGGACCTTCGCTACAAACTGAATGGACTCGCAGATCTCCACCTTGCATTTACCTGATAATCTCGCTGTCTTGCTGAGCCTTTAGGCTCTATCTGTCGTGTTTTCTCATCATCTGCCTGCTTTTAGTGTGTATAATTTTGACCGACCGAATTGCTTTCTCTGCGCTATCATCTTTCTGAGGTCTATACCAACTCGCTCGTCATTTGTCCCTTGCTTTCGCATCTGACACTTGGCCGTTCATCCAGTTCTCGCATCCATCTAGGCCACGTCGATGATTCTTTATTTTTGGACTTATTTCATATATCATTTATCGCCCCCCGTAACCCGCAATACCGTCCATCTCTCACCAACCCTAACTCCATTCCCGAACCTTCGTCACTTGACGCTTAAGTATATCCCGTCGCGTTTACATCTCCATCATATCCTACAGGTTTCTCTTCCTCCGTTGCTCTTGGGCTTCATTGATCGACGTTCACCTGAACCCCCTCCTGTCGAACGGGCTTCGTTAAACAGCACTGGCATTGCTTTTTCTCTAAATCTTAACCCATAATATCGTGTACCAATAGCAATGCAATCTAATCACAAGCACAAAACCACATCAGAACAGAAGGTTGGACACGTTTGCGCAGCCACGATTCTCCCGTGTTCACATTCACTTTACCACTTGATCCTATACGTTCATCCCTGACGTGATTCCCTCTCACACCTTCCAGATCAGGCGAACAATGGAAGAAGGAAGAGGGCACGGAAATTTTCCTCACCTCATCTGTCGCATTCCTCGGCTCGATTTCATTGGCAGGTGGCGGTCGCTTGTCGGAAGGGCGGACGGGACTTGCTGTAGCATGTATCACCAGGAGCACCAAGACCCGGGCCATGCGTGGCGTTGGACGGGATCCGTCGGGACGTGGACATGATCGAACTCCAGTCAAATCTCAAGTCCGAGTGGGAAACGCGTTTTGCAACTCGAGACGCGTCCCTGAATCATGAAATAATAACACGTCCCATCAAACACGTGACCGTTCCCTTGACTGTGAGGGACACGTGTTTGGGAGGACAATGCGAGAAGCGCAACGTGGGCGTGGGCGTAGAAGCGGCGTTGTTGCGAGCGAGGTCGGCCTGCTGGCAAGCAGAAGCTGTCGATCGCTGGGGTCAGACATCGCAAGATCGGACGCGTGATTGCTATTTACTACATCCTGACGCCGTGGTGACGTTGATCGCCGGGGTGAGTCAGTACCGGATATCACAAGGACTGGTGTGCGGCGCTTCTAAAGAACGATCGAGTGCAACGTTGCCCGTTTGCTGTGGGTAGATGGATCTAGGGACCTGATCGCTGGCGGGCATCAACTGGCATCGTGCTGTAGGTTCCGCTCAGGGGTGCGGCGAGTGCCAATGTGCTGGGTGACAGTCCCGATCAGTCCGGCGACGGATGCACGTCTACTCGGAGGTGGTGATCGGTCCAGGTTCTGGCCCGGGCTGTGTCTCGGATCCAGACGTACACGTTTAATACAGCATCATGCATGCGAATGAGAACTTTGACATTGCCCGGTGATGTCGCTTTGAAGTTGAAGAGTACGATAGGATGTCTGGCTCCTAGTCCCTGCACACACCCATACGGGATCAGATCGAGGGGGCTTTTCTATGATCAATACCGGTGAGCACCGCGCGGCCCCCTTCATGCGGACTTTGACGAGGCAGACGTGGGTTGGAACATCTTACAGCAGATGATAAGTCTTGTCACTCTGACGGCGAGCATGCGGTTGTGTCGCCGGAATCCAAAAAAATTCTCATTTCCTTGGTGATACTTACTCGTATTGCGGAGCGGCCCTTCCATCCTAGCGATTTCCACCGTTCCGAGTATGGAAATACATCCATTAGGTAGACCTACGAGGGTTAAGGTATGGTTTGAGATGTATTTCACACCATCTAATTATCGTCTCTTCGACGGATTCTGCCTCAGACATTTGCGGCGATCCCGTGAACGGTGCCATCCGCGAACGGCCAATCGTTGTATCCAAGCGCAGTCAAGTTCCCCGGTAGGTAGAACTTTGACCGGTCTGGGCGCGTCAGAGGTAGATCCTTCCGCAGTCGCGCGGGGAGATCAGGCTAGTCATCGAAAATGAGCACCGAGCGCCAGAGCGAAACACAGGGACACTCACGTTTGAAGTATATAGTCGGCCAAATGCGACGAGCCCACCCTTGTGCTCTGCGGTGCGCAACGCTGTCTCGCGGGTATGCCCGCCGGCGGATATGTACACCCTCTCCTCACCACCTTCACCACCGTTCCATATTTGTCGCAAAAAGTCGTTGCTCTCGTCCTCAATTGCGTCGGAGCTTTCATCTAGGCGAGCCTCGATCACATGGAGATACGCCATATTGGGGTGCTTATCGCGCAGAGCGGTAGCCAGGTATGCAAAGGTCGGTCGCGGGTCTGGCATCTTCATATCTAGCAACACGGACATGAGCAGGATGGCGCACGAAATATACCAAGACGTTACCTTGGAAAGCGCTCCAAGGACTGATGCGGAGACCAACTCGATCTTCGCCAACGGCATCCGCGATGGCATCTACGACCTCCCTCGTGAATCTCGTGCGACCTTCTTCGTCTCCGCCCCATCGGTCAGTACGTTTGTTGGACACCGTTTGAAGGAATTGATCCACTAGGTAACCATTGGCGCCGTGTATCTCCACCCCATCGAAACCTGCGCGGTGTACCGCATTGCTCGCCGCTTTCGCGAACGCGGCAATGTATTCCTGAATCTCTCCCTCGGTCAACGGCCGGGGTGGCTTCGATTTGCCGGTCAACGCGACGGACGACGCGGAAACGTACGGCAGGGGTGGTTCCTGTTTCTCAAGGAACTCTGGCTCAGCGGTGCGACCCAGCGCCCAGAGCTGAAGGAAGATGTGCGATCCCTTGGCATGGACGGCATCTGTGACCTATGTATTTCGTTCGTATCGTTGAGACGGGCTCGGCAGCGGCGGGAAGAGAGGGCGCGTTACCTTTTTCCAAGCTTTGACTTGGTCGTCGGTGTAAATACCCGGGACGTGAGCGTATCCTCCCGCTTCACGGGATATGATGGTACCTTCCGTGACAACCAATGTCCCTGGTGCGGAAGCGCGCTGGGAATAATAAGACTCATGTTGAGGACCAGGGACATGGGAAGCGTAGACTCGGAAACGGGTCATGGGGGCGAGGACGACGCGATGTCGAAGAGCGATCTGGCCAACTTTGATTGCCCTGAAGAGCGCAGGAGTCTGTTGAATAGAAGTCATGACAGTGCTGTCGGTGCAAAGGTGTAGGGGTGAATATATGAGTTTAGTTCGATGGTGGACGGCTCGAAGTGCATGTTGGCACAATTTATAGTCGGGCGACGAGCGACACAAGCGACAGTGTTTGTAATGCTGCTGAACAAGTGTCACGACGAGGTTTGTAAGGAGTCAGGCCGTCGATGCGTATACCTGCCGCGCCGCGCGGTTGAGTCAGGAGATTTGTCAAAACATCAGACCCATTTTCAACGTGTCACGCCGTGACTGCAAGTGGCTTATCTGTCGTCTTATCCCAAAGCAGGGTTGGTATACCAGTCTTAGGTTCGGACAGACGGCCACCTGGGAGAACGATTGATTATTCGTTCTTTCTCCTACCCTACTCATCGTCTAATATACGATAGTACTCTATTGCTTATGTGGACTGTATAGTTTTACTAAGCTCGGCTTGTCGCCGGCTTGATACCCGACAACCAGAACCCCGAACAAATCGACGAACTATCACGTCGCAGTCATGCACCCTGCACTCTGTCTAAGGGGTCCTCTACGATATATTTAATCGGGTCACAATAACTTCATGATAGAATTGGATGAGATCGTCAAGATCCCTAGCCGTTCTACCAAGGTTCTGTTCGTGCTCGCCAGAACGTGCCGCACATTCAAAGAACTAGCTTAGTCACTTTGGTTGAAACTGCATGGTCTGACCCCTCAGGCGAAGTATCATCCCGAAGCATGTTGTGTTACAAATAAGATACTGGGAAGTATACGTCCTCTCGTCCCTAATCTTTATGATACTTACTCACTTGCTCTGTAGAGCTTTAGATATTATTCGTTCGAAAGACAATTCGAAGAGGCCGAATGGGATCCCTTCGAAACTACACCCGCCGTGTCCGCCATCTATATAGTAGCTTTCCAGGATCTGATCCGCCGGATGACAATACTCTCGGAGTACTTTATGATTGTCCTGACCGTGGACCACTCTTTCCAAATATCCAAAGCATCCCTTGGAAGGGATGAATTCAAGAATCTTGGGAAGTACATCTTTGTCCCATCATTGACCTGTGCCTCGATGGTTCTCAGCACACATCTGCGATGAAGGATTTCTGCGATACTGCTAAAGCCTTTTGTCCAAACATTCAGCACCTTGGTATCTCGCATAACCCCGCGTCATTCTGCACCTCCTCAGTCTCATCCCTCGTTGAACGAATCTGAAATCACTCCGGTTTCGCGACGTCTGCCTAGCTGCCACCACAATCTCACACAGCTCTCGGAAATGCCCCACCTGATGCAACTGTCATTCAAGGCTACTACCGACTGGGTCACTTTATCTCGTTCTCGACCCTGATTAAGTCGGAGATAACATCTCAGGAGTCACTCGACCAACTCATCGCATCGCTTTCACAGACTCGAACTCCCATTATTGCCGAACTCTCCGTCACTTTCCCCATTCTCCTACAAAGGACACCTTTCCATCCCTCTTGAGGACAGTCCAAAATGTATGTCGGTGAGCCGCCCATGGCATACGTGAATCCCCACGGGAGTCAACAACTTACCGTGGATGACCTTCGCCTATACATGGCATTAATCAACCTCCGCCATCTGAACATCAGTCTCCATTCAAAATGGGGGTGGGCCTGACTGACAGCAACTTGCTAGAACTGGTGTCTGCGTGGCCACACCTGGAATATTTCCGTGTAATTGAGATGTTTGGTTGGCAACTTCATAACACTGCGGGTGGTACTCCAGGGCTGCACCAGGTCTTCTGGCGCTCTACTGGCTCGCCACCGCTATCCACACGAGGAGCTTCGCTCAGATTCTACACGAGCTCGATTGCAGTCAGGTCGGGTTTTGATCAAACTGATTCTCCCCTACGAACGGAGGACGCCCAAACTTTGGTCAACTCCTTCGTCCAACTCGACCCCAAAGTCCATTTCTTCATTTCCATTGACAGCAGCAATCACAGGAAAGTTGGTTGGACTCATTTATTCAAGAGCGTCTCTGCGATCCTGAAACGTCGTGGGTCTGATGAAGGACAACTGTGACCTCGAGTATGGTTGTGAGGCGAATCGGCAGCACGCTAGCAGTTACTTTGATTATTAGGATGAAGAATGTGCTCAGCATCATCAGTGTTTTTCCGATAGCCACTGTGGTCTCGAGTGTTTCGCACTACCGCATTCGATGTGCTATAGACTATCATGATGGTATCCTGAACCCTTTCAGCATTTGGCAACTTACCAGAATTAGCAGCGGATCCGGTGGACGGCGAGGAAATATGATGAAATAATGTTGGCGGGAAATTAGATGGGATATGTCTGTTGGTATGTAGAGCGATGCCGATGCGGATACAGGGAAGGCACCTTCGAGTTAATTCACGGCAGTCTCGTCGCTGTTGTCCAAGAGTGTTCAAGTCCACGTGTCGAACGACTGCGAGGCACGACAGCAGCTTGTTGGTGCCGCGCATTATGGAGGAAGTTATCTGAATTGGAGAAATTCGAAACCGCAAGAAGCAGCCGGGCATCGATCGCAAGCATCTGCAGATGCAAGCCTTTATGTTCCAAATTTTGAGACAGGGGTCCAAGAGCCTTGCATTCCACCTTGGAGGGAGTCGAGGAGGACACTTGGATGACTGGAGC
>JBBPTO010000351.1:0-33765 GCA_038094155.1 Pulveroboletus cf. aberrans | reverse complement strand
CTCTTCAACCCGTTCCGCCACGCCCCGGTCTATGGATACTGGCGTGTCTGTAACTTTCTTGGTCTTTCCATCGATTTCTACGGCAGCACGGAAAAAAGTAGGTAAAGAGTCGAGCCTGAGGCGAGATACGATGTCTGCGGTTTGGGCGTCCATGGCGAGTATTTCTCAGGTATAGACTATCACGCACGAGTTATGGAAATATAGTGATGTTTTTTTGTATCTGGCTGGTGTGGTGACATGAGCGAAAACGAAGTTTGAGATAGGTGGAACTAGGTCGAGTTTGAGTGGAGTGGTTCACGAGGCGGTGAGGTGGGTAATGGGCAATTGAGTACACGAGGCAGCACGTTGCCCTGAATCGAATGAGGCCGCGCACGATAGGGTTAGTAGTAGCGACGTCAGAGAGGTACTGCGGACATCCGGGCCGAGGTTGTTGGTCCGAAGCGCTTGCCATACAAATACTCTTGCCAGCATCGAATTGCTGTACTGGACCAAATAAGAATACATTTTTCTTCTTTCAACTCGGGCTTCACCACTACACTTTCTTGATGCTATGCGAGTTTTGAATGGATAAGGTTTCCCCAGACCCAGAATGGGGAGTCTAGGCGAGCACGAAGCGCGAGATAATGTAGAGTCAGTGTGCAAGAGAGAGGCCTCCCGGGCTGTCGAACTTGTTTGGGCGTCTGTCGGACACCTCTCTCCGAGGATTGGGGCCAGACTCGCAGGTGTGATACGGTATGCGCAGGGATAGGCGTGGTTTCGAGCCTGCGAATGCAGCCCTCCAGGAACAACCAGCCGCAACCCTGAAGGTGCGAGACAGCACAGGGACTGCTCGTGAGTGTGTGCGCGTGGCCCCGAGGAGCAAGGGGCTCGAACTGCCAGTGGAAGCCAGCGTGCCCTCCCACGGGCCAGCCTACCAGAAGCCTTCAAGGGGCCCTTTCGGTATACGCGTCGGGTCTGAGTTCCCCACAGAGATCGTTTCCAACGCAGCGCGCGGGACGGCACTTCCCATGGATTTGCGGGTTCAAGCATTCACCCACGTCCGATGCGGCCTCCTCCACACAGACCTACCGCATCCACCTCATCCGGGCCCACCTCGGCTCCTGCCGCATCCTTCGCTTCGACCCCATCACTCGCGATCTCAAGGACAAATCGCATAAGCAGATTCACCGACAGATCCAGAATCGACCTCAATGCAGCCAATCTCCTCTCCTCCAACAAGCCCACCTACAAGTCAAAGCCGTCTCCCACTTGCACGCTGAAATCTGGCACCAATCAGGCAAGTTCCACATCGGAGACACAAAGCAGTCCTCAGCACATTCCTCGACCTCGACCGTCTCTCCCATGCTGACCACGAACCTAGGCCCTACTACCAGCTTAGGTACGGCAACATCCTCCAGCTCGACGTCGACTACCAGGGCGCCTCAGAGGATATTTACAAGTTCGTTAAGATCGAAAAACATGTCGGCAAGGTGTGGCAGGGGTGCCAATGCCTTCAAGCGCGTATCCCCTCCTCGCCGACCCCCGATCAGCATCAACCCCATCAGCCGACTCAAATCCTTTGCCGTCACAAACGACCCAGTCATCAAACCCGCCGATCTCAAGGACCCACCAAAGTGTTTGTCCCTGTCCGTGCCCTTTATCTCCCGCATTCATCGGTCTGATTCTCGGTCCATAGCTCTCCTCTATCTCACCATCCCTCTTTATCACGCCCTATTCGCACGCCTTTCGCTACAAATGCATACACCCCCCTCTCCTCGAGAAGTGTGTCCTCGCTTTTTTATGTCCTCTCTGCCGCAGCTCTGCAGACCTCAACGAGGACGTCGGGGTTGACCATGAACCCAAACCTGGAGACGAGGAGCTCTAATGGGAAGGCACTGTCGCGCCACCCAGCTTTCCTGTCGCCTCAGCCCACCACCGCTCGCGCGCGACGGCGCCGAAATCGGAGTCGAAACGGATACCTCGTTCCCCTACCTCCAATGGAGCCCATCGTGGATCTGTCCGAGCACACTGATCTCAATGCTGAGATGCTCGATCTCGATGTGGACAGGGATGAGGAAGGTGAGGACGAAGAGGATGTCGATCGGGTCACAACCGCGTTTGTCACACGTGGGCCTGTGTTCGGGATGCCCCTGTCTGGAAGCTCGTCACCAGACGCACCACACCCCCAATCGATCGCCATTCACCAGGGGATCCCCCAGTCCATTATCATCCACTGTTGGCTCAGGCACATACCCAAGTCCAAGTCCAGAATCTCTGTCGTTTGTATGTTCAAAGTGGGCAGGGGCACAAATTGTAGCGTTCATGAGTCGGGCTGAAACATCAACGTGTGCACATATGACAGTTATGCTTTGGGAAATCCCGAAAAACGTTGATATTTTTGTTCAATACGGTCCTTCATGCGCTTCGCATAGAGAATTTAAGGCCACCTGAGCCTCGAATGAATAATCCCTCCGCGACCCCTGACCAGCGGGGCGACGTCCATCCCGAAGATAGGCTTACTTCATCCCGTTACTAACGCACAAAGCAAACTAGATCCATCGTCTCGGAGCAGATTTCTACCTGCATCAATGTCCATACGAGTCGGTTACTGGATCCCCCACCACCCAAGTTTTTGCCCAAGCTTCATTGCCTGTCATGAAGTCTCCGCTCTCCGCCACCTCTTCCAGTGATTCCTAGCGAACAGTAGTCAAAATTGGCTTATAAGATTTCGACTCAGACTAACCAGAATGCATCCTGATTCAGTTTTTGAACACGGGTATGACCAAAAACTGGTTCTCCCGAACGTTTTACTCCACATTCGAAAACTGCTGGTTCACAAATGAGGAGGAAAATGGTATCTAGATGGTTTCCAGCATCGCGCTGACACTCCTTTCAGGTTGTCATAGCTCCAAAGTACGGAATGCATATTACCATCTTGATAGAGTCCCTTGAGCGCTCAGCCTGAGAGCATCTATGAATTGATGGAATCAGACTGAGACCGAATCAGACTAAGACCGAATAAAGTTCTTCGATGACTCGGAGCTCACCGGTTTCGCTTAGCACCGTGTGCTGCACTAACCAAGATTTAAAGTTCTCGGACCGACTCACCAGGTCGTAAAGAACTTGGAGATGCATGTAGACGCTTCGGAATCTTTGCTCGGCCGACGCGCTTTAATTTATTCATTCTAGGCAGGTGGTTTAATGAATTTGTCCAATCCGTCCCCGAGTCGTTCAAGTTGCCTTACGAGTCTGCCAGTGGCTTTGGCGCTTCGGCCAAAACATACTATGACTCTAGTTGCGCTTGTAGTTTTTCGCAGGGAAAGTCTATATGTGCATGCAATAATGAATGCGTTTGTTCCGCAGGTGGAGCACACATGAATGCGACTACGATATCCGTCATGTACTAATGGTCTGCTGAATATTTGCTGGTGATTCGCTCTGCCAGTGGCTCTGAGGCTCGGGAGTTCTTGGCTGATCATTGCTACCCTACAAATAGCCGGCGTTAGCGATGATGATACCAATCCGCAAAAAACCTGAGACTAGAGTAGACGATTCCCACAGATGCAATCAAAAGGGGGCCCAACACCAGAGTGGCACAATGTACAGCATACAACAATAAACCCCATTTCTAAAACCAACATCATCAGATATATCTGGAAACATCAACCCATTTCGTCACAGCATATCATATCACGACGGAGCCCAAGAACTACGGAATTGCCGCTGTGGGCCACATGCATGGTTAGTTTTTATATTTCTCCGAACCGACATAGCATGAGGTAATGTATGATTCATAGCATTTTTGTCAGGTGCCCTTGTCTTTCTCGAAATCTACTGAACAGGAGATGCACATATTATCCCGTAATCCACAGCCCTGCTGACACTCCCAACTTGAAGTTACTTTGCAGCACATGTAAGCACTAGCGTCATGACGTTTCACAGGATTACGCAACTTTGATCTCATTGCTGAATGATGTATCTATATGTGTCCTGCTGTGTCGGATTCACACTGGCATCAGAAACTGCAAACCTGTGATGAATTATGACGTACTGGCTAGTCGATATTTGGATCTGCACGTAAGAAGGGTAAGGTGTATTGAAGGTATGGATAAAAGCATGAAAACATCTATTTCCTTGCGCTGACAGGCGTCGACGATCCGACTTGAACATGGGTGCATTATGCTGTTGCCCGCGTAGACCGGTTGATCCCGCCACCCATGGTACCAGCCACAATCTTGCAAGAATTACGTGTATGGACACTATGCAATACGGGTTATCCATTATACTGATCGTTTATCTGCCCACATACTTCAGTCCCACATACCGCCCCGTCCTACGAACAGATCTCCACTACTGCCGGCGCGAGTACTCCATGTGTGTGCATCCATGGGAAGCGAGTTTCCCGTAGACTAATAGTCCATCCATCGCCCAGATCCCCCAACACCGGAGACTACGCATAAGTCAGATTTACACCGTTCAACTCATGTAACATCCGGATCTGCGATGTGTGTTACCCTGCCATACCCTGTCCCACCAACTAATCATATCGACAGCTTCGCTCTAGTAATTGGGATCAACAAGTACCCCAAGGGTTACCCACTTCTCGACGGGGCAGTCCGTGATGCAGATGAAATGGTACGATACCTCCGGGAGGACCTCCACGTACCTCAAGACCACATTCAGACACTCTGTGACTCCGAAGCCACTCGTGATGCTATACTTCGGGCCTTCGCGAGTTTGAGGGATAATGAAAGGATCAACCCCGGCGATCCTATCGTAATTTTCTTTGCAGGACACGGGAGCACATGTCGCTCTCCACCCGGGTGGGGTCTTGAAAGTGAGATCCAGTGTCTTCTCCCTCGGGATTGCGATGCAACCGAATATAACAACGTAATTCCTGACCGTACAATTGGTGCCTTCCTCGAGTCTATCGCCAAAGAGAAGGGTGATAACATCGTAAGCGTCATACAAGGTCCCACTTCCCTTCAATTGCTGACTGGCGGTGTAGACTGTCATCTTTGACTGCTGTCACTCGGGCGGCGCTAACAGAGATGGTAATTATAGAACGCGTGGGGTGACACTCAATGTCGAGATCCCTGCAGACCTCGATCGTAAAATCTGGGGAAATCGAGCGGGGAATATCCACAATGATACCCTTCATCATGGTATCCGATCTCATGTCCTCCTGGCTGCTTGTGGCAAAGACGAGTTCGCAGGGGACAATCATGACGGGGGTCGTTTTACCAAGGCGCTGTTGGAAGTCCTGCGAGAATGTGCTGGCAATGATCTCACCTACGTTAGGACTTGCGAATATGTGAGTCAAAAGCTCAAAGAGTGAGATTCCTTCGATTT
Source organism: Pulveroboletus cf. aberrans (assembly GCA_038094155.1). Classification (NCBI taxonomy): domain Eukaryota; kingdom Fungi; phylum Basidiomycota; class Agaricomycetes; order Boletales; family Boletaceae; genus Pulveroboletus; species Pulveroboletus cf. aberrans. The sequence goes on along the minus strand of JBBPTO010000351.1, from coordinate 28,434 downwards.
TGAACATGGGAATGAAACTCATTTTATTCTCCAAATTCAGAGCTGGGCAAACGCCTCGATGCGATGGATACAACCAACATCGTCTCATATTCAATGCGAAAGTGCCTATTGGTAGGAAGGTATTATATGCAGTTGAGGTGGACGGCAGCAAAAGTCAAGCTGTCATTCATGCCGGTCAGGCACATGGCGTTTCAGTTGGAGCCGAATTCACGCTCTGTGGTGAGCCTGGATCTGGCATTCAAGTTGCCGTATCGGTGGATCACCATAGCCAGATTGGTGACTTCAAGACTACGGTTACTGTTGTGGATCCTGACCGTTTTTCGCACGCAAAGCTGACTCGCATCGGAAAAGTAGCTATTCACCTCTCTGAGTTGGTTCTCAAGGAGAGGATAGCTGTTTCTAGCATCGAGGTTGTTGAAGAAGTTGAGAAAGCAAAGCTGGAGGTCGAGCTGAAAAACGATTCTGCAGCTTTCAAAATCTTGGATCCACGGGTAAACAAGTTCGAATTCACGGAACTTCCTCACACAGTCACTCTTGATCGCCTTGCTCATGTCTTGGATGCTGCTGCGCATTTCTTCTGGTATCTTCACCATGAGAACCCCAAAATTAATGCTAGCCGGGATATGGATGTCGACTTTTACCTCCTGAAGAAGGAATTCACTCAGTATGGGCTAGAAGTCTTTGTCCCAGATGGTGAAGGATTGTGTCAACGTTATTCCGACTCGGACTCGGACAATCTGCCTGTAATCGATTTCGTTGTCAGCGATAATGGGTTTTACGGGATTGCAATTACGAACCGTACAGGAAGGGACTTGTACGTGAATGCGTTCTTGTTCAACATCAGCAACCTGAGTATAGGTGAGTAAAATTATTAGTGCTTTTTTAGTTTGCCTTTCGCTGACACGTCGTATCTAGCTGCATATTACACACAGCAAACCACTGGAAATCCTGAAGTACCGCTCAGGAACGGGAGAACCCTCACAATTGGATATGGATCTGGGGGAAGACCTCCATTTTCCTACTCCTTGGAGGACAACCTAAAGGTTGATGTTGGCTACCTGAAGATTTTCTTCGCGACTCAGGCCATTGACCTGTCTCAGGTAGAGCAAATGGGACCCTTCACGAACAAGTATCCGGCGAGTCCAACGACACTGGCAAAACCTTCCCAAGTGCGCACAGGTGCCCCACTTCTGATGGAGCGCACACATGATAAACCGGGTGATATCTGGTTCTCCATTCAGATCCCAGTTGTGCAAAGGCGGGCATAAGGTGCACATCCAGGTTTAGTACACCGAAGTTTTTCTTCCCATACCTTTTTCCCACTCTGAAGCGCTTCCCCGTACACTACATACCCACCGGTATGTAACGACTTCCGAGCTGACTCTCGTCTGCTGAGGGTGAGGAGTGTAATATCGTCGTTGTCTTTCTTCCCCCTCTCTTAAGTTCGCACCTTCCCAGAGTACTAATTTGTACATATACATCCCCGTACGTACTGTCACGTACCATGATTCTTCTCCACTGAGCTCCTCAGGCTATGAAAATGTGAAATACACGCAACAAGGACTGAGTTGTATAGTACAGGTCTGTGCACGTCATACGAGGATCACGGAAAGGCTGTCAGGGTTGTTGTAGAATGGCAAGTAACTGGAGACGACTTGGAGGAAATAAAAGCCCGAGTCCCACTGGCAAATGTGAAGATCCAGGACACAATTAGTCTGCCAGTGGTCCGACCACTGGCAGACCGTCTGTGAGGGAGACATGCGGATACATAAAGGAACAATCTTCCTCCATACATTACTAAGACACACCAGCAACCACTGGGAAGGCATTCAAGGCAACGAATCCTTCAGAAGGAAGATTACACCGGTCTAGAAAGCACTATATGTCAAAGAAAGCACGAGAGCTCCAGTCCAAGCACTCCTAGCTAAATCGATGTCGCTCGAGCTCGGATTAAAGACATCAAATGCGGAGGAACCCCATGTGTAAATGCTCGCATTACAATAACAGCTAACGTAGATCCCAGCAAATTGGAAGACGGAATTTGCCACGACTCCAATCGCATTGAGAATGGCAAGTGACTTTCCTATCCACCTTAACCAGTCCGCAGCCCGTGCGATGGTCTGAGCGCGCACCCCCCCTATACATAAGAATTTGATTGAAGTGCCGCTCGTGGGTCCGTCCATGTTTGTGTCTCCGTCGGGACCATTATCAAGTGGGTGGATTTCGTGCAATGGTATGTCGGTGCTCTCGGTTGGTCTAGAGAGGTTTCTTGTGACGTTAGCTGTTGTGATATGGTCGGGTCGGATGGAAGAAGTATACGGTGATGTCCAACGTTCCTCGTCACTCTCCACATGAATAGGGTAATCGTTGGTGAGATGATGTGCATAATAACCAAGCACACTAGACGAAACAAGCAAGATCCACACTGCAGTGGAAATCACCCCATACAGCAAGTACGAGAGAGAACGACAGCCGAGTCCCTAGAATGACAACATTCAGTCAGTGGACTATTTCTCCATATCAAACCACTCACGATAGTAGGAGTGTACCATGCTGCGATAAAGGCAGCACCTGTCGTCCCCCATTGCAATTGCAGCGACATAAAGGATGCTACGACCATGTTAAAGAACACGCCTCGCGGCCAAACCACGTTAGCGCCCCGGCAATCGTGATCGTCCGGGCGACAGTAACGAACGATCTGATCATGGTTCCCAAGTCGGCTCTCATGGGGAATGCAACAGCCTATATTCCCGGGAATGCGCTGGCCGTCGACGCCAACTCGACGGTCTGAGGTCCCCTTTTTCCATGCTGTACGGTAGAACAGTGAGGTCACGTAGGCAGCTTGAGACCATGCCAATATCCTTGCGTAATTGAAAACCGGAGGGGTTCGAGCCTCATCCGGGGAAGTGACATATGACCTCCAAGCCGGACTCGAGTAGATGGTCAAACCGAGATTGGGGTTGAAATGCGTGGCTGTAGGGCTGGAGTCAGGGCCATTGTGGGGGGAGTCAGCCGAAAATATCTGTTCATTTGCCTTGTGGTATGCGTCGTACACGCGATTGTGATCGCATTTGGGTGAAAGCACCAACCAGCCCACGACAATTGGCAACAGCCAAAGCCATATTGAACCGATTCCTTGTACCCTAATTCCAAGGTTGTCCGTTACATCGGAGAGGGAATCTGCGACAGTGAGCAGATAGGCAATGACCACCCAGGTGATGGATGTTGCGGATGCAACTGACCACGTATGCGAGTAGTCGAGTCCCGCTGCAAAAGTAGACCACCATCTGTCATTCTCCGGGTGAACGACAAGAAATTCGAGTTGAGCAGATTTTCCGGGGTGAACACGTAAAGGGACCTGCTGGAGGCTGCTCAGAACCCGTAACACGGACTGAACCACCTTGGCATTGGGGTAGTAAATCCCAGCGAAGAGTTGATTCTTGAGCCACCGTGCATTGAGCAAGGTCATATATAGCGAGTAACCGGCTAGTGTTGGTGACCCAACGGTCAAAACCGCAGACATGAAATTATCCACCCTGTGTTGAGCGCCAAAGGGGAGCTGTGACAGTAAAGCGAGAGATAGCAAGAGCCACGTGCAATACTCCACTGAGAATCCAGCCCAGCTGAACGTCTCTTGGCCGTTTCCACAGTACTCGACACAACCCACGTACGAGAGTGCAGTGGCTGTATCCACAGAGTCGACATGGGAACCTTTGCTCGTACGAAGTATTGAAAATGCGGTCGTGTTCGAGATATTCACGGTTGAAATACAATCTTGGTTGCTTGGGTTTAGGGCGCAACTTGTTACATCCGTCCAACACTGCGTGAAGTTCACGGCGTGCGTATATATTGGACATAATGTGAGGATGACAAGAGCATAGGCTACAAGAGAGTAGTCAGATAAGGGTTACGTGGAAAGGAATGAACCTACCATCCCAATGGTGCAGTCGCATACCTAACAGAGAGTGGGGGATAAGAAATATTCCCGAGGACCTCACCATTTATCAATTTCCTTGACTGCGTGGAACCCGCCCCCAGAGCAATCACCATAAACGACAAGAAGCTCGGCATCGTGGACCGGAACTCAGCGCTGATCGTTGAGGCACGCCTTACCTGATGTGCCTTGTGGCTGGTTATCTCCAGTCTTCTGCAGGACCGTGCATGTAGCAGGAGCTTGTCGCACTGCCTTTTGAAAGAGAATCAGAATCACCCGGCGCCTCCCAATTCCGAAAGGGAAAGTCCAAGCTAGAGGTGCGCACGTCTAGGCTTTCGCACGTCTTTTGTCCGAGCATCAGTCTTTTCCTTGCCTGGAGATGCATTTCAACTCTGCGTTCGTCAGGTTCGGTTAGAACAATGGTTGCCGTGTAGTAATGCATACGATGTACGGACAGAAAATAAATAAATAAATCTGATATAAAGCACTGGTCAGCATAATACCACGGCTGGAGTCTATGATATTCTTACAACGATCAGATCCATGCAGTCGTCGCGTTTGTTCTGATCGAATGCTGTACCAAGTATGAATGTTTGAACCCCGACTTATATAAAACTGCTCCGCGGCATTCGATCAAGCTGTGTGATTTCGAAGGCGCTTGATAAGACTCAGTTTACAGTAAACACCATGACATTTCCCTGAGAAATTACGGAGCGGGTCTGTGACTCCACGTTGCCCCGATCCTTGACATCCCGATTGTGACGTGCCTGTAGAAGCTCAATGCGATCAATACCAAGTTACCTTGTACTAACGTTGCTGCACACTGTCTACAGTTTGCGGAAACTGGATGGTCCAATAGAACGCTGGTGTCAATCATAATATCCCGTTACGGTACTACAATACCCTCGGAGCGGCGGCCGACCCGCGATTTGCAAATTCAGTGCGGAAAGAACGGCTTCAAGTTTGCCTGCCAACTGATCGGTGGTTGATCATGAGCAAAGTTCGAATTGAGGACGCGCCAATCAGATGCTATTGCCAAGGAAACTTGACTGGTATCACTCCCACACTGGGTTTTGGCATGATCATGAACCATGTGTTTTCAGACAAGTACTGCGATCGGAAATGTGCCGTGAGTCCACAGGTTGGTTTCAAAAGGCTGTATGGTGGATGTGTGAAATGGATAAAAGCCGGGCACAGCAACGATTACAGCGTACAAGATTCCTAGTAAAGTATTGTTGGCCATGACATGCGAGCACCGCGTCGGCGGTCTGGACCACGCAGAGCTCCACATTGGGCCCACTAAGTCTCGAACTCGCGCTCACACGCGCCCCTTCCACGCTTTCCATAGGTATAGCGATGCGCCAAACGCAAGTCCAGCGCTCAACGCACACGCCTCGAACGTCAATGTCCAACACGTTGGGCCATGACACACTTCGTCGTTGTTGGATCCCGACTCGGGCACATGTGCAGCCGCGACAAAGGCATAGAGGTACGAAAAGGCGGGCGTGCCGAGGAAGGGGGCGTAGGTGATGATGCCGTAGTTGCGGCCGAGATTGGGGAGACCCCAGATAGAGGAGACGAGGGAAGGCCTGAGTGCGCGTACATGTGATCGGTGATAATCAAGAAGTGACGATGTTGACGTACAAGACTGTAAACGCGCATCCGTACGCAAGGCCCGCACCAATACTGTCGAGACGTCAGCGACCGTACATTGTGGGAACCAAACGCAAATGGAACGAGCGTACCTCAGTGGCCATACGCCTTCTTGGTCCTTGACCCCAACAATCATCCAGGCATAGGTACATATGAGGATGGATGTAGCAAATGTCAGGAATGCAATTCTGCTTATACGATGCTTTTTGAAGGAGCCGCGGTTGGCGTCTATGGTGCGAGAGGGCACAGGCGAGACGATGTCGGCGAGAGGCCCAACAAGGAGCCGTGAGAGCGTATTTGCGACGGAAAGCGTGCGGACTTGAGCAGCTGTAACAGCTACGGTGGAAGGGGCTTCGGCAAAAACAATCATGGTCGAGGGTCGATTCGGGAGGGATAAAACGATAGTACCGATGTTGGAAAGTATCATCTCACACTGTCGAGTGGATTAACGAAAAGACCCGGAACGAAAGTTACAGAAACTTACGGATCCGAGGATGACAAACATGGTAAAGGCAAGCACCCAAAAGCTGCGGTCGGATAGCACACCTAGTGTGCTGTGCTTGGTTTCTGAAGGTTCATAGGAGACGACATCGACTTGAACTTGGTCCTGTTCGTCATTGCTCCCACTGGACTTGTTCGGAAGTAGGGTAGTGCGTTCGTTTGGTACTTCTGGGTCACTTGCAAGAGTAGTTGAATTGGGTTCTTCCTCGGGGTCGGAGGGAATGATATGCATGGTAAGACCTCCTATGAGATGCAAACATCCACTGACTATAGCAAGGAACTGGAGGAAATGAGTGACGTCGATCTCTCCATCGGGGGATGAAAAATATCGCGAAGCGAGCATGGAAAGGAATGCGGGCGAAAGACCGAAGAGCGCCGTGCTTGCCCCCGTCGCCATCCCGATATAATTTGGGAAATTCTTCGATGCAGCAAAGACAGATGCAAAATATCTGACATACTGTTAACGGATGCGAAATGAAAGGCGGACGACGAGTACGCACGAAAATGCAGTAGCCAATGCACATATAAAGAAGTATAAAACAAGGTTGTGAAATGTAGAGATGGAGGCTCCAGTGAGGGTGTCTGGCGCCTTGGATATCTCATTGGCGAATAGGCCAAAGCCGGCCGAGAAGAGACAAGCGGATATCAAGGAGCACGCCCAGGCACCATAGTAATCAAGGATCTTGCCAACGAAAGCTGCAAAGGGATACTGGCCCATCAAACCGCTGTGTCAGGAGGGTAAGCGAGCTAAAGTGGATATGGGATATATTGCGTACGCAAGGGCGATTGTGGTCAATTGTGGTTGCGAGAGCTTCAAGTGCGATACCAACGCTGGCGAAATAATCGGAAAGCAAAAAACGCCACCGGCACATACTCTGGTGGACAACATGGATCAGCATCGACTCTTGTTTGCGCCTGGAAATGGGACAAACGCATTGGCGCCTACGGAAAAGCACAAAAGAGCGAGCCTTACGCGGCGCAGATAAGGCCGAGCTGATCCCTGTCGGATTAAGGCATGCATTAAAGGAAATCTATACGGTCCAGCATACGATGGTGTTGATTGCGTGGGGGGAAGCCGGGAGTGAACTCGGCTCAGCTGCTGCGGGCCGGAGAGACTTGGCAGAGTTCACACGCCAGGCAAGTTATCTCGGACTGCAGATCTCCGCTGTTCGGTGCTTGTTCAGTGTCAATCTGGGAGTAGAGAAAAATCATGACCTTCAAAACCGGAGGGGAAGAAGACTTGTCGTTGAGTAAAAGTAAGTTCATGGTTTATTTGCCCTGATTCGGGGACACGAAACGGGAACAAAAGCGATGGCAATGGCCGCAGGCTAAGTTCAACGGCGGTGTTCAATTGTTCGCAGCGAATATTTGAATGAACTGCTACGCCACGAGCCACCTTGCTCCCGTTCGTGCCCGTCTCCCGAGTCGGTTGCTGGCCAGCCCACTTGAGATTTTGTTCCACTACACTCCCCCGATCATCAACTTGCACTATGGAATCATTTCCACACTTCTTCAATATTCGTGCAATATCGTTCGGTGAGTGAAGATTCTATATGATACCTGTCAATTCGCGAAAGTGACACTGTGTTCTAGCATGCATCATGTTGTTTAGTTTCCTGTGGCTTGTCCTGCTTTGTATTGAATCATACGCTCGGTGGGGTGTGTCTGATCAAATCACCCGTATGTTTCGTTCCTTATTCCGCACGCGCCCACATCTCATGCGCAGCTAGGGTCGTTAATGATTCTATTCATCCTCACGAATTCTATTACCATCATCATGTTACCCATTCTGTTGGTCTCTTGTCTGCACACCTGGCTGAGTCGCTAATCTCGTGTGCAGTATCCTCGTCAAATTCCGTGTATGGTTGGACGCAGCGCGTCTATTTCTTTTATTCGACTTGCAATTTGGTGCGTATCAACGCTAGAAATGGATTATCCAACTAACCCCCTGAATCCTAGGCTCGGCGGGGGCTGGGACTTTCTGGATTCCAAAAATTCAATGTCCTGATCAAAGTAAGTCTATCACTTTCTCGCACGGTCATGGTCCCACGAGTCTTGTACCTCCAGATGACACTGGTGTCTGCCATTTGATTGGTGTCTATACCATGATAGCTTGCTGGGTCATACCTGCGATATGTAAGCCACGAGCCACTTGGTCTTAATCTGCCCGCATATTCATCCTGGACGATAGTGATTCTATACTCGACCTATTTCGCAGTCGTGGTCTATTTCCAGTCACGTATCCCAGTCACCGTGTCGGAGTCAAAACACTGTTCTGGTGTTGATTCAGAGATGGCTTCCGCAGATACTGTTTCCTTATGGCGACAGAAACTGGACGAGATTTCCGGAATGCAGAGCTCGAACAGCCGTATCCCACCCCGACCTTTAATACTGCCTACCGCGTTTCACGCTCGCTCCTTATCACCTCCACCTTCCCCTTCATCAAATAAATCTGTCCTAAACATTCCACGTCGCCAGGCGACAATGCGGTCCTTGACACACCCCAGTCAACAGTCCGTACCCCCACTGCCCCCGCCGCCGAGTCGCCACCAGTCCCTTCCTGCGTTTAAACACGGCGACACACCTCCACTCCGCCCCTTGCTCGCGGTATTCACTCCACACCCGGCCGCCAGCAATGCATATTCGTCGCAACCTCAAACACCATCTTCATACGCTTATTCTTCCTCCTCCCCTGCTGACCCACTACAATCTTTTTGTTCTGGACCCGGTGTCCCTTCGGACGTACAATTTGCCAAAGGCCATCGAAGTGCGGGACATCTGCCTATGGCCCCCTTGTCCTCGTCTCCTGGAGAGATAAAAAGCATTGAAGGGACCCTTACGACCCGGACCCGCTCCGCACGGGCAAGATTGTCGAAGCCACTTCCCTCTCATCTCATGTATCACTAGGATTTTGCATTAATCTGTATCAGCGACAATAACAATATGGTAGAATTGATGCAATAAGCAGAACTTGAGCACCATCAGCAGTGGCGTGTCTTGAGTCGGACATGTGGACCGCCATCAGGGCGCTCGGCAGCCCAACTTGGCAATTTTGAGTTCGTGGGTTTGATCACTTGGCGCCGAGTACGACACTGTCACAACCACAAATCTATCTGCGACTAGTGGTACCAGTGGGCGGCCGTAACCACAAACACAGGTGACAGCAACTCTTCTTTCTCCTTGCTTCTTCCTTTACGCGCTGGCGCTGTCGACAAGATGGAAAACTGGGATCCGGTCGCGTTCAAGGCGAGTCTGTTGCAGAAGCACTTCTCATCTCGTCCTTACCGTCGCCCGGCGTATGATGCCGCACACAGACCCTCCTGCGCACGACCTCTCAACGCCTCGGTCAGCTTCAAGAGCGCAAAGACTCGCAAAGCAAGCTCGCCCGACGCGACGTCGCGACATTCCTTTCTCAAGATCGCATTGCGCTTGCAAGGGCCAAGGCGGCGATGCTGATTCAGGAGGATCTGATGGCAGATTTGCTGGGGGAATTGGAGATGGTCGTAGGTACAGTGGGGAGTCACCTTGGGGAGCTAGGCGCGAGCGGAGGGATTGGGTTGGGGCTGCAGGGGTCCGTGAATGGGGAAGAGGATGAGGAAGTGATGGAAGGGAGGGAAAGGCGAATGAGGTGAGTCAGTTCTCCTGAAATCTTCCTCTTGGTGGCTGATGGCTGTGGTGGGCGTTTCGTCGCTGACCTTGGTATTGGTGTGATCATTCAGAAGGTCGCTGGAGTTGAGTCCCACACTGGTCGAGGCTGCAGCGAGTATCATACATGCAGCGCCGAACACGGAATCCAAAGGTAGGATCCTCCATCTAAGAGCATGTCGTGCAGTCTCGTTCTGATCTCACTTCCATTTCATCAAGACCTCCACAAGGTAAGGGAGATCCTCATACAACGATTAGGCCCTGCGTTTGCGCAGACAGCGTCCGCGAGTCGGAATAACCATGTCTCGCCCCGCGTAAGTCATCTTTGAGAGCACTTTCCCCTGACTCCTCGTTCAAGTTTTGACACGAAACAGATAATGCAAATCCTGTCCTCCCCGACTCCCACAGCCTCGACCATGGATGAGTATCTCTTGAATATCGCACGGGCGTACGCCATAGGGTGGGTTCCTGAACCTCGAAGAGCAGATATGTACGTGCCAGTTTTACTCTTCGGTCCCGCGAAATGCCCTTTATGGTCCTCACATTTCATAGGGTTAACGTCATCTCAGAGATCTTGCGCGTGGATGCCAGCTCATCGCCTATCGTGGATCTTTCACGTTTGCGTTACCTATGTGCACGCGGTACGTGATACGAGAACCACATGTTGTTGAATTTGGGACGGCGAATTGATGATTCTTGAGGATAGGTCTTCCTGACGATCCACCATGGGTACGACCTCGTACGTGGAGGTGAGCATTACGTGTCTTCATGCATATGCATATGCGTATTCATTAATAGAAGACTGACATAAATTCTAAATGCACAGGCTGTTATTTGGTACACTCCCGGTCTTGAAGGCAACATGGGCCAAGGAAAATCAGAAGCAACGCGACAGTTACTACGTACGCCATGCTTCATCGTCTTTTCTCCCATAAATTCTTATTTGGACTTTGATAGGACCTCGTTCGCCGTCTCCTCGACCCCATCGCTTCCCTACCCTCTCCGACGGAGCCCCCCTCTACGACCGACGCGCTTATCGTTCGATTATCTGATTCCCTCTTCAGTGTCTCCTCTGACTTGTTTGTGCTTCTTGGAAACAAGCCGAAGAGCATGCACTCGGGAATATGCCCATTGGATCCTAGCGTCCCTAACACAATTTCATGTGCGTCAAACCTCGACAAACGGCTGGCGCTTCTCAAAGACGACAGCGACACATGTGATACCCCGGGGATCCGCCTCGTCTCCGATCCCAACGGTAGTCCAGATCCAGCATCATCGCTGCTTTCTTCTAGCTCAACGCCCTTCGCTTCTCGGCGTCAGCGTCATCCGACTACGCTTCTCCCTTCCAAGGCATACAACGCACCCCCGGCACACCGTGACCATCTCTCCGCACTCTTACGCCTTCTTTACATCCATACCATACTCAATCCGGCCGTTCAGTCACCACATGTCCCCTGGCTCCTCGTCCCGCTGTACAGCGCCCTCGTCGGGGAAACTGATGAAGACGAAGTGGCACACGCAGAAGCTGATACGTTTTGGGTGTTCGAGGCACTCGCGGGAGAGATCGCAGAGATGGGGGAAGAGGAAGGGGGAAAGGTCTGGACGAGCAAATTAAGCGAGCGGCTCAAGTGGGCGGATGGGGAACTGGCTATCAATCTCGTGCGTACTTTCTTTCATCTACCTGCTTGCGCGTGGATGGATTGTGGCGTGTCGGAGTCATTGCTAATGTTTGTTAATCCATGATAGCACGCGACCGGGCTCGATCCGATCCTACCGCATTACTCATAGTAAGCACATGTTCCCTGTAAGATTTCTGACAATTTAGCTCAACGTTTTGGCTAGTCGTTGGCTAGCCCCGTTGTTGGCACAGACCCTCCCCCTGTCTTCGCTATTTCCTGTTTGGGATACCCTCTTCGCGCGTCCGATGCGAACGCGCGACAGCAACCTAAAACTCGAACATCTCGTCGATATATGTACCGCGCTTCTCGTCCGTGCACGAACGCCCCTCTTCAGGTGTGCGCTGAGTTTTCCAATGATACCCTATCCATTCTAAACGACCCTTCAATTCATTGCCCATTCATTTGCTGTGTGGCATAGGCTCGGCAAACTAGGACGGAATGCCCCAGGTCTCTGGAAACAGGAACATGCAGCACTCCCACCAATTTCACCCCTCCGTCCTTGGGAACTCAACGACGCCTTCACAGAAGGAATCACGCTGCTCACCTCCTACCCGATCGACGCGGCAGGTGGAATCGGCCGGATTCTTCAAACGGCCTCAGACCTCGCCCAGAAACGGATCGAGGAAAGGGACAGAGAGAAGGAGCGAGAGCAAGAGAACGTCCGTTTCGGAACGCGTATCAGGCAGCAAATGTGGAAGGGTTTTACGAATCAGGTTGCGGATGGGGATCCAGAAGAAGAGGAGGAAGAAAAAGAAGAAGACGAGACGGGGGAACACGATGACGGGAACGAGACGGAGACGCCAGCTGTACCGACGCTGACGTCCAGACTTGCGAGTACGGTGTGGAGGGGAATCACGAACCAGAGTTCGATGGACGATGAAGTGCCATCGCCGCCCTCGCCCTTGTCTGCACGTCAATCACCGAACCCTGAGGAACAAGAGAAAGTGTTGCGGGACTCGACTTCGTCACCACCGTCCTCGCAGGCCAGTCTATGGGATTACGCAGGAAAACTCAAAGATTCAGATACTGTGGCTGCGTTTTCGAAAGCCAGCTCCAATTGGCGCGCTAAGGCACTCGATGCGTGGCGGATGCGCAAAGGGAGCAATGCTTCTGTAACATCCACACCCGTGATGTCTGGTGAGTCGATGCCCCCGAGTGCTACGAGCGACATCCCTCGGGAGGATGGCTGGTCGGGCATAAGAGGCGCGGATGCGCCAAGACAGCGACAGGGATCGCTTCCCGGGACAGAACACGGGAACCTCATCCCAAACCCACCACGACCTGCCGTTTTTCGTTCACCTCGAGAAAGCTTTCTTCCTCAACCCCGTCGACAGTATGCCACGGCGCCGCCCAGTCCCCACATACACTCTGCCCCACCTTCGGTTCGAGACTCGGACAACGAGTCGAGCTCGTCGTCCTTTATACATCGAGCGGGCGCTTCTCTTGCCTCTCTTGCGACGTTCCCATCATCCTCTTCTTCGACACCAAAGAACGTGCCCAGGCCACTCATGCTCAGCTCGCGTGATTCCATGACGAGCAGATCCTCTCAGTCCTTGTCGTCAGCTCGTTCGGAAGGCGCGCCGCCCGAATACCGTGGCGGAGTCAGCCAGTGGGGAGAAGTCTTGCCAGCCGGCAAGAATCACCGCGCACTCCGACAGGAGTCCATCTCTTCTACGTCGTCATTGTCGCCTTCCGAAGCCATGTATCGACCACTGCCGCATACCTTCTCGCATGCATACCCACGGAGCGCGAGTGCAGGTCCACGCTCGGATTACGACTCGGATGGGTCGGCATCGGTGGCGAGTCGGAAGGTCCCTTTGAATCGCAAGTCTGTGTCGCCAATGGCGCTGGCATCGCGGTCGCCGCGTTTGCCTTGGAACACCCCATTACCGGGCAGCGCACGGAGTGCGAACCATCCTTTGTCGAACGAGAGTCTGACAGTAGGGGAGATGGAGACGGCGTCAGATCGCGGATGGCGACATATCGAGGAGCGGACTCACTCGGCGACTTCGACGACGGCTCCGATGATAACGGGGACGGGATTTGATTCACCCACGACGATCGCATCTCCACCGATCCCGGGTACGCCCCTGATGTCGGCCGTCATCGGACCAGGTGTCGTGCGTATCGCGGGAGGGGGACACAACTTGACGAGCTCGATATCGACGTTGAGCGAGGCAAGCGAGGTCAACGCTGTCCCGCTCGGACCTCCCGCGCAGAGCAGACTTTTAGCACGGAAGAAGACACCTCCACTGGCCGTTCCTGCCACGACGCCAAATAGGAACAGTCGCGGGGAAACGTTCACGTCACCCTCCGAATCGGAAGAGTCAGCAATATTGCTAGAACGGACGCCTTCGGGAATGGGTCCCATCAGACTGCGGTCGAAGCGGTACGCGCCGCGACCTGGAAACTTACATCTGCGGCCCGTCGGGACCGGGGTATCCGAGCAGCAACAGCGGACACCGAGTCCGAGACAGCGGAACCAGGCTCGGGAGTGGCCGGGTGAGTGCGATGTGGCGACGACGCCCAAGGGGGAGAGTTATGTGGGGTCCCTTGCAGAGGAGGGCGCGGTGTTGCCAAGACCACCATTTGTGCGCAAGCCCTCCAAGGAGGCGAGGTTAAGGAAAGTGTCGCCAGGAGCCAGGGAGACGAGACGGTCGAGGGGCAGCGCGAGTGGTGCGGAGGAGGGAGACGACGAGGGGTACGACGAGTTGTTGAGCGCATATGAGAGCGAGGAGGGGAGCCGGGAATGAGGGTCGCATTGCGGAGGGTGGGTTAAGGTTCACGAATCGGCAAGCAAAATGCTCCATGACCTGTGCGCTGGCAGCAAGGTCTTCTTCACCCATTGAATATGACACGACTTATTTACTTGCATCACGTCTTTAAACTGATACTTTGAAGTGTCGCCAGCAAGCGGTACGCTCAACATATATATAACCTGAAATTTCTGGACGCGGCCATGAAAGACATACGCAAGCGATCTACGAGATATACACGACTAAAAAAAAACACCCATCCCTCTCAATACGGGCTCGGGCACCAACTATACACGTAGGATGACCACGGCACGCTTCACGCATCCGACCAGATACTAGTAGCAAGGTCCTTGACGAGCTGAAGCTTGCGCTTCATGTTGGCTGCCGTGAGCAGGTTGCCCTCCTCGTGGGACGCGAAACCACACTGCGGAGAAACGCAGATGCGTTGCAATGCTTCGTCCACGGTCTCTCCTGTACCGCTGGCCATGATCCGTGCGGCGTCAAACACACGTTTCTTGAGAAACGCTTTGTCCTCGAGCACCGGGAATTTACTGGTGATGAGACCAAGGACGACGGATTTGTGCTTGGGAAGGTGCTTCAAAGGTTCAAATGTGCCTGTGTGCGCCGTCAGTGTCCGCGTCCACACGACGGTTCGCAGTGGCGAAAGAGAGGAGGAAACGCACCGGCGCGCTCGGTGTCATACTCGAGGTAGTAGAAATCCACGTTCACATCGTTGAAGAGCTTGGTGGCGATCGCGTCGTAACCCCCCTCTGAGAAGTGGATCGAGTGCCTAAAGTTCCCCCTGCAGAGATGCAGGCCAACTGCCATGTCCTTTGGACGCGTCGCAAGGCAATTGTTGTAGAGCCGGATGTACGCATCGAAGAGAGCGTCGGGGTCCGTGCCTTCTTCTTTCATTCCCTTCAGCATAGAGATGTCGCAAAAGTAAGCGAGGAGTGGGTCGTCAATCTGGACATTGCGGCAGCCGGCTGCGTACAGGACATCGAGTTCATTTCTGTAGGCGGCAGCGATATCGTTGAAGTAGTCCTCGCGATCAGCGTATACACCCGGCTTGTATGCGTGCTCTCCTGATGCGGTTCCGTTAATGATGAACTTTTGAATTACCACGGAAACGAACGCTCACCGTGACGGAGATGAAACCACTCAGGGGCCGCCAGGGTCATCTTAATATTTTTGGCTTCGTCAGGATGGACAAGTTTCTTTAGGGCTTCGAATTGTGGGAGATAACCAGATTCGACCCATCGAATCTTGTCCGTGCATAGCGTGGTAGCTGCTGGTTTGGTGTCTGCCAGTGGGAAATTAGTCTTTGGGGCCGAGTGCAATCATTGACTTACTGTTAGCAGTGAAAGCGTGTATATCGGGGACGTAGAGCTGTTGTCAAGTTATTGCCAGGTCTCTAGATGGTCACCGAGGCGCAACTCGCCTTGAAAATTTCCAGAGGCGGATCGGCAACCACTTTGATTAAGATCAGCTTCGATCGCTCCCTAACATATAGCACGTGTTTCTCACCTTCAAAACCCTGCAGGTGTTCAAAGAACCCATCATAGAACCTTGCACATCACATGATCAGATGATCAATGTATTCATCAGAAGGGTACACACATGTGTCGCCTGCCCAACGGGACATCAATGTGGGGTTCGGCTGTCTAATCTGACCACCGACCTGTATTCACCATCGGTGAAGGCTGTAACGCCAACTTCTCGCTGGACGTCGAGCACGTCGACAATAGCGCGATCCTCAAGTTCCCTAAGTTGATCCTGAGTAATCTCTTTCTTGTCAAATTTTCTTCGAGCCTCAAGAAGGTAGTCTGGACGAAGTAGAGAGCCCAGATGCTCAGCACGGAAAGGAGGAGTTTTCTTGGATGTCATGCCCAGAGGAATTGGAGATATGGTGAATGGATGAGTACCTCACCAGGGATAGTGTTTGGTGTCAGGGTAACATTTATAGCCCTTTAAAGATCAGCAAGGCGACTGGGCGAGGTATAACATAGGCAAAACAGAGAACCCGAAAGTTTACATTTCAGAAGGCACGTGTCTCAACTCATCCAGGATGACCTCCATTATTCGCTCGGTAATATTGGTAGTTCTGACCCCGACCCTACCAAAGGAGGATATGCTGCGTCGGCGGATGTTTCTAGTGTTTCTTATCAGTCGGAACTGGAAATTGAGATTCATAGAAGAGGCTGTGGGTGTAAATGGAACGCCAAAAAAATTAAAATAAAATAAAAACAAGACTATCTATGGAAGTTAGAGAGTCAGGTGTTTCGGTATTAAACGGCCAATTTGAACGTCGACACTAAGTGTGTCAAGCATGGGTGGGGATGTCTTACCGTTTCCTCCCTTTTGGTTTTCATGTGCGATAGGTGGAGAGACCAATCTTCGGGATATTCCGACGCAGCAGGTCACTTTTCTGAATGTGGGAAACAGCCAGCACACTGGAAAAATACTCAATCAAAACGGATGGAATTAGAAATACGCAACGTTTGTCGAACCTCTAGACATTCCAGCGCGGATGTGGGTCTCGGAGTGACAAAGTCCAATCACGACTTCAGCCCAACCTCAGCCTGGTGTCGTGACTGAGGTTTGTCATTCCGAGTCTTTTGTCGTCCCACAGGGTACACAGATCAAGCGGATGCTGTGGTTCAAACTTCTCAACAGGCACAGGACTGAGTCGCTGAGTGAACCAGTTGGTATAACTCGGTGGTGGAAGACCCGACGTCACGGATCGGAAGTCATATTGGACACGTCTCGAGGGTTGAACCCTACGAGTGGCAAGTGAAAATGTATGCGGAGTGCGGACCTTAGGCAAATAAGATGATGCGGTGTAATTCGAGGGTGGCCTTGGTCATCTATAAATCGCGAATCTTCAAAAACTGCTACCGAGTCCAACGTCAACCCCGGTTCCGCCCCTCCCTCGCCTACTTCCTCTGGCTTCGCGCCAGGCTTTCTTCCATTCGTGAGTCAACGAGGATTTGTCTTTTTCCCACCTTTCACGAATGGACTCAGAGGTGTCTTGAGATGAACGAGTGAAGCTAGTGCTTGACGAAAGAGGATGCAAACCTCTAACTCCTGATGGTGATGGAAACAGGATACAAGAGAGAGTATCACGTCGATACATTTTAGTAGTAGAACCGCAGGAATGGTTGTAGGGATGTGGTAGCGAGTCCAGCGGAGGGAAAAGTAGAGGGAATGAAGGGTCAAGTGTTATCCGTGAATGAGCTTTTGTTGTCGATGCTGTGGCTTGCATCTGTGTGATATGGGACGTTGGTAAGGCTGGTTCAGATGGACGGTCATATTCCTGTAATGCGCTGGAAGTCACACCAATTCCGAGGATGTCGGTGTCGAGTTCTAGGTCGAGGTCGAGGTGATCGAGGAGAGAGAAGGGTGCTGGAAATAGATCGTGATCATCACTACGAGCCAGGCTGGGTATAAAACCTCCACAAACCTTCTTCTCTCGGTGCGAACAAGGCCTTGAGGTTCGTTCGGAGAACCGGCTCCGCCATTTCTGGCGGTGCTTCAATGACACCGACCATTGAGCTCGTTTCTCCCATTTCTACATCTCCGCTGTGCGTTTCCGGAACCACACTGCGCCCATGGTTGGGACGATTAGTCTCTCCCGGGAGTTTCTTGTTACCCTCCCTTGTCGTTTTGCCTAATTCAATTTTCCCAGAATCGAGAGGCGAATTCTCGAGTCCATCGTCCTCGGTCATCAGTGGTTCCTTTCCTCTCACACCATTGTCCCCTGAATCATCCATCTCGCCTACGCTTTCTCTCCCATTCCAATCGTCATCGCCAAACATCCTATCCAGTATCGCAAGCGCAGCATCCGTTTCGCCCCGTATATCCATGAATCCGTTAACCTGGTCTGCAGGCGAAGATGCTGCGAGGGGGACTTCTTGCAGTTGTTGAGAACTCGGGTTCGTGTCTGCAGGGTCTTGGTGCGATTGAAGAATGTTTTGGAAAGGGTTGTCCTCATTCGGAGAAGAACTGACGGTACTATTTTCATCCCGTTCTCCTTCATCTTCTTGATCGTGGTGCATGCGGAGTTCATTATTTGACGCAGGCAAAGCCAAGGAAACGTCATCCAGAAATATCCCTTTGAGATACACCGAATCCCATTTCGTTGGATCTATGAGGCGTCGACGAGCTCGTGCTGGGGGTGGTTTGACCCGCTTCTTTGCCTTGCCACTCGTTCCTTTGACCTTTGAAATGCTCAGTTCGCCCCGTGTCGGCTCCAAGGGCCGCTCAGGCCGCATTCGCATTGGACGAACGACACGTCCAGAAGGAGTGATGGTCCATCCGGGAGTCAACGCAGCAGCGGCAGCAGTCAGCGGAGTTAACGGAACAGTGGATGAAGGATGGCCGTAGTTGCGAGTATGGGTTCGTTTCGGTCGAACAAGCCGGGGTGGCCGGGAGTTCGTTTGGGCAAGCCTCGCGTCGCGTCGCGTTATTCACGCGGGTGCAAGGACAATCAAAGAAGCATGCTCACCGCTCCCGGTAATCAGGGATCGCTTCGCCGATGCGGAGCTTGGCTCCTTTCCATGTCGACCCGCTGAGGACGTTCAAACCTGTACCAGAGTCGTAAGGACGGTTCTAAGATATGATCCGGGTTCATCCAGCATCTGATCGGATTCGAGTATTGACTGATACAACACTCACACTTTGCCAGCTCCTTTGCACCAATTTCCATAGTCACGAAACCAAACTTTCTTGGATCCCCGAGAGCGTCGCGTGCGCCGAAACCGTCCATCGACATGACCTTTCCGAACGAGGACAAACGGCGCTGCAGGTCAGCTGGTGTTATGGAGGGCGTAAGCCCAGAAATATGGAGTCGTTTCGTGAGCAATGGCTCAGACATCGTGGTGCCAAGTGTAAGAGTATGGCGACTTGGCTAAGTGTCAAAAGAGGATTGTTAATTTTAGAAAAGATAACAATTTCATGTCATATTCTGGCTTAGCTAATACTAGCCTAATCAAATTCCTCGCAGAATCGACTACACCGTCTGGAATTCCTGTGGTCGTAATTGCACCGACAAGCCAATGTCCTAACGATGGTCGTTTTCCAGTAAAAATGGGTTGCCGTTTCCTATTCGGTAAGAACTGTACAATTGATGTGTCTGGTCGTCGTATGCATGCGGGAGGTTCTACTCATGGATTGTGCTTGGAATGGATTATGATGATGCCGTCAGGAGAATGGCGATTCTGGAGTTCCTCATCATTAACCTTAGGCATGAATAGGGTGCGTCGGAAGACGTAGCAAGCGCAGCGCCTGCAGTCAAGGTCAAGTCCAATCAGCTTTTGAGCCGCTCAAACTGCGGAAGAACTCGGCGTAGGCGTGATCAACATCGAAGAGTAGCTAATTGGGACGATTAGCAAGAGAACCCCTGCGAAAAGCGGATGGTGACCGACCTGCCTCGACTGCTCTTCTGTGATCTCCTCCGACGCTTTCATACCATTGAGCGTGATCAACCTACCACACCATAACGTCACACAATGAGGATCGCCGGAGCAGGATGACTCACCAGCTGACCATCCGACTTCGTCCTTCCCAGTCCTTGCTGCCTTTGAATCTGGCGTAGCCAGTGACGAGTTCTTGTAGGATGGGATGTAACTGGTCTTTGGCGCGAAGACGCAGCTTCAAGGCATCCATGAACGTGATGAAATTCTGTGTGTGTAATCCGTAATGAAGACTCCTCAAGCAGCCAGGGATACGCACCTGAGTCGTCTCGGCGATCCACTTGCCTGTCTCAGGACCGGCTTCGCTCGAGTGTTCCACTGTAGCAGGCACGCCGACTTTAATGCGATGTAAAGCGGCCGGGGTGTCCATCTGAAACAAGCTGTGTGGGCTGGTCGAGGACACGCCAAAGCAAATGATGACTGCTCACCCGGTAGCGTGTCATGAATTGCTCGATCGAGGGGACGGAATCCTTGACGAGCTTAAGCATCGTCATGTATTGTGATAGTAGCCTCGTACACGCTGGTGAATATCTCTCTCACCAATGTGAACTTGAGCACACGAGCTTGATCCAGAGTCAAGGAAGGAAGACTCACTCGGCAGCCGTGAGGGCATCGCGGACGTACGCCCGCTCGAGGTAATCCAGGGCGACTATGATTCCAAATAGCGTGGCCAGAAGAGAGTATTTCTCCCGTTCAGCGTTCGTGGCGTACAGCCGAACCTCTTCATCAAGTGAGAGCCGCCCTGACATGATGGTAGCGAGATGAGTGAAATACGGTTTAGATTTCCCACACGTAGTCTAGTACTACATCATGATGATCAGCCCCGTGATCGGGTGACCTGTCGATTCAACTGCTTCCAATCACAACCATCGAGGAGTCTTCTTTCTCAAGAATTCAGACTCTGTCCCTATCTGTGTCTTTGAGCTCGGATTCGTCAGTTTCTATTCTGGCGATGATGCAGAGTTGGCTTGATATGATTATCCGACAGGCTGGTTCTCGGGTCGGGTTGCTGCCGACTCTGAATCGAGTCCTCTGACTCGGAGGTGCGTCGGGTTCCTAGTCTTCCCAGGTGACATACATTCGACGGTGCGACCGCCCTTCCGACAGTAATCATGATCACTTCCACCAGCCTCGCACGATCGGGATGACGGCACCAGTGGCTCAGGCTCGGAAGCAGTAAATAAGTTATGCAGACGGGTCCTGGAGCCACCCTTTTTTTCTTTCTTCCTCACCGACGCAGAATGTCTCAAGGCCCCAACCCCACCGTGAGCGATTCTGCTTCCTTGTCCCACTCTTGCCGGTTCTGACAATCCAGCTTTGCTGCACAGTTCGTGGTAGGTCGTTCCGAGCGCATCGAGAGTGAATGAGGTATTTCATTTCACAGTTTGGCAGTCAAAAATTCAGGCCTTCCGCGACGAAACCGACGAAGTTTACATTCTCCGCGGACACGCTTAGCGATCTAGAGTCTCTGGCACCCTGTTTGTCTTCGGAGGTCAAAAGACCGAGTTCGATTATCAACGGATCGACGAATCCATGGAGTTTCACGACGCCGTGCGTAAGCCAGGCAAGTGCGTCGAACCCGGTCCCATTCCGTCTCACGCATCCGTTCACTAGACGCCACCGACCGAGACTGAAGAAGACTGCGAAGAACAAGCTGAGCCACTCTACGACCTGAAAGATGTGAAAGCAGAAGTGGTAAATATCTTTGCCGTGTCCCGACCTGGAGCTCACGATCCCTAGGTGGAATTAGAACACCTCAAAAAGGAACACGACCAGAGTCGAGACCACGAAATGCGAACGGCACCGTTGATCACGCGCGAAGCCTACATTGCGGGCGGGTTCCCGAATATGTCTATGCAATATGGCGTGATCGGAGAAGCGCTTTCCATACAGCGAGTCCTTGTCTTCCTCTTCCTTTAACCACACGAGTTTACTCTCGGACACAGATCGAAATCGAGCGTTTACGAACCAGTAGATCCACGGCTGTACATCAATACGGTAGGAGACCGTTCTCTACCGTTCGTTCAAACGGATGGTTAATACGCGGGCTAGAATGCGCCCTTTTCTGCCGTCGTGTGTGGCGTGCAAGGATCGGGTAAATCGCACACCGTCTCGGTGCTTCTGGAAAACATGTTGATCCCGAAGGTTGACTCCATTGGAAAGCTGTCCAGACCCCTCGCGGGTCTGGTCCTCCACTTTGGCGAGGGTGGTGCTAGCTCCCGTCCCAGCGAAGCGGCCTGGGTGGGCGTGCCCTCTAGTTCCGATCCCTCTATTCGGACGCCATCGGTGCGGGTCTATGTTTCCAAGTCGTCGTTGAACACCATGAAAGCAATATATGAGCCCTTGAGAGCGCGCGTCAAGGTGATGCCACTGTTGTTCAACGAGTCAGAACTAGATTCCCAAGCGTTCCTTTCTATGATGGCCGTCGGGTCTTCGGAGTCCGCTCCGCTGTACATTCAGACCGTCTTGGTAGGTTCAGTTAACTTTTGCTTCTCGAAATTCATCTGGCCTTGGTTCGTAGAGCATTCTTCGAGAACTCGGTGAATCGTTCAGCTATCAGGGGTTCTTGCGCAAATTAGAGGAAAAGTCATTCAACCCGGCACAGACTGCTGGCCTCGATCAGCGTCTTTCCTTGCTCAAATCTTTCATGGATACGCGCCCAGCTCGAAATTCGACACGCTTCGAGGAGGGAGTACTGACCATCGTCGATCTCTCGGACCCGTTCATCGACCCAGGGTCCGCTTGCGGTCTGTTTGAGATCGTAACAAGATTGTTCATACGCGCGGAGGTCGGGACGGGAAAAGTGTTGGTGGTAGACGAAGCACACAAGGCACGCCGCCCCTCGAAGCGAGGTAAACCTGTCGCTGAACTCGTCCCTTTAGTACCTTTCCACGAGCCGAGGCGTCTCCGGGCTGACCAAGTCCTTGCTCACGCTGACGCGCGAACAGCGACATCTCGCAATGCGCGTGCTCATCAGTACTCAAGGTTGGTGCAGGCTTCGCAATTTCTTCTGCACGTGGGGCTGAACAAGGCGTATTTCAGAGCCCACTGTGATCCCACCTGTGTTGTTGGACCTCTGTACGGTGGCAATCATGCACCGGTTTTCCTCCCCGGCGTGGTGGGACCATCTCGCGCGACACGTTTCGGCGGACGTCGAGGATGGGTTCGACAAGGTGGTCAAGTTGCAGGTGTGTGATACGCGATGCCGTTCGTGGGAGCGACGACCAACGTTGGACTGACACCGTCACGATAGACGGGCGAAGCGCTCGTGTTGGCGCCTTCTGGTATGGGGGTGTTCCCTGATGAACCTGAAGTGAGCAAGGCTGCGACGGAGAAGAACGCCATACCGACAGAGCGGGCGGGCGGAAATGCGCCGTTGATGCTGGGTCAGTTCGGGCGACGGATCGTTCTGATGAAAACGCGGGCCCGGGTGACCGAGGACGGTGGTGCGTCCGTGTTGGTGGTCGAGTCCGAGTCTGAGTCTGAGTCTGAGTCCGAGTCTGGGTCCGAGTCCGAGTTTGAGTCCGGGTCCAGGTCTAGTTCAGAAGAGGACTATTGATTGTTACGGTGCTAGCACCTCGGCATGGGACACCACGAAGTTTCTGCATAAAATGTTATTAGCACGACGTATAATATACCTACGACAGAGGTACTTACAAGTGTCCATTGTAATGAACCGAGTTCTATAAGCAGGAGTAAATGCATGGTGGCGCCGCTGCTAGCGAGCTTCGATTACAACTCCGCTGCGACGCGCCCAATATAAAGCGCGTCGCGTCTTCATACCTCTCGCCACTTTCCCGTCCTCTTGTCACCATCCAGAGCGCGCAGTTACGATGGTAGCAGCCAAGGTAAGGACCCATACTTCGTCTCTTTTGTCTAGACTTTAACTGTTTGCACGTAGACGACAGAACAGGCTTCGACCGCCGCTCCGGGTTCCAAAGCTGCCAAAGCACCCGCGTCAAAGGCGGGTAAAGCCCCCGCCTCTACTACGAGGATTACAAAGCAAATTGCCAGGCGAAGCAGCGCTCCGACCGGAGAAGAGCAGAAGAAGAAGAAGAAAACGCGCAAGGAGACGTACAGCAGCTACATTTACAAAGGTGTGGCGAACACACGGGGGTCGTTTGGAGGAGATTCTGATTGGACTTCTATGCAGTATTGAAGCAGGTCCATCCCGAGACAGGTATCTCGAATAAGGGTATGATGGTTCTCAACTCGTTTGTCAACGACTTGTTCGAGCGGATCGCCTCCGAGGCGAGCAGTGAGTCGATGTCTGTTGGGTTGAGCCGGGGGGTGGCTGATGTACGGTTAGAACTTGCTACGTACAGCAAAAAGTCGACGCTGTCTTCTAGGGAGATTCAGACGGCGGTGAGATTGATCTTGCCAGGTGAACTCGCGAAGCATGCCATCAGCGAGGGCACGAAAAGTGTGACAAGTGCGTATTCTCGCCGATGGTTGGTGGTTTCGAGGCTGACTGCATGCACCACAGAGTTCTCAACTGGACGCTGAACGATCGTCCAGTCGTCTTCGTCTTTGATCTATATTCTTTTATTGCCATTCCGGTGGTGGGTCAATCAAATGTAGCGTAGTGCCTCACCTCTCGCATAGTAGATATTATACATACGCATATACCATACTGAACTAGAAACCTAGATGCTTTGGATTTAGTCTCTAGCATATAAACTGCAGATTGAGGCACTCACCGTACTTGTTGCCGGCTTCCTTTCTGTTCCTCCGGCCCTGCGCAATCCTCTCTTCCAACGCCTCCCGATTCAAATATGCCTCCGTCAACAACGTCGTCAGCTGATGTCTCGACCTCGCCACTGAGCCGAGCTTGGCCCCTTTGACGTTCATCTTTGGCATCGGAACCTCGCCGTTCTCGTCCTTGCCAACACTTCCCGATGTCAGCGCCTTCCTGTCCTCTCGCTCCTTGACCTCTCGACGCGCCTTCTCCATCTCTGCAGCCATGTCGACGTCTTGAGCACCGTCGGTCTCCGGCTCGTACTGAGCTTTTTCGAGCGCGCGTATGTGTTTGTCGTAGTCTTCTTTCCATTTTTTGGCGTACGAGGCATAGTATTGGGCATCGTAGGGCACGTATGCGCCAGATGGAAGTTGGTAATAACCAGGATAGGGATCGTCCAACGTGGGGGAGGGGGGTCGAAAGGTCTCAATGGAAGGGGCAGAAGATATGGTGAGGGATGGCGATGCGGACGTGGTTGGGGCACTCAAGATGGATGGTGCGGAGGACGTGGGAGTAGGCATCGACCTAGAAGAGGCCGTGCTCGATCCGAGTGAAAAGAAGTCGACCGGCGGTGCTGTTGATTTTAGGGCCCGAGTGGAAGCGGGAATGGAGAGTTTGGAGGGACCCTCTGTGTCGAGGGATACGTTTGCCCTGCCTTTCTTGAGAGAGGGAGGGAGGAACGACGTCGACGGGCCGGAAACATCCACGGGTCCTTCGACCTCGGCAGCTCCCCGGTCAACGGGGGGATCGTCAGCGTTGGGGGGTCGCGTCTCGCTCTTGGACGTCCGAAACACCAACCCGGGGCCACCACCGCCTCCGAGCACGCGCTCCTTCTCGATCACGGGCGTCGGCCGTTTCGGCGCGGGAAGCATGCCGAGCAGGGAGGACATTCCAGCGCCTGGGCCCGGTTCGACGCGGGGTTTCTTTGCTGGTGGACGCTCATCCTCGGCGTCTTCTGGGGGCGGGAGGGAAGGGAGGTTGATGGCAATCTTTTTAGTCCGTTTCGGTTTCGGCGGGGCTGCGCTCCCGTCCGTGGACGTCGAGCTCGAGGGTGGCGGAAGCGAGAGAGAAGACGATGAAGGAGGGGGAAGTGCGAACGTCGACTTGGAGGTCGGTGGAGGGAGTTTCGAGAGCAGCGACGACGCTGTCGTCAGTGAGGCTTGATTCGCAATTGTTTTTGACGTCGAACTAGAGACTTCATCGCCGCTTTCGACGTCGCTGCCATAGTCCTCGATTCCGAGCATGTCGTCACGGGAGGGCTGCCAATGCATTAGGTAAGGGTAACCCTCTTGGCACTGGCAGTGTCCTCTCCCAGCGGCTTTGCGAACAACGCTATCATATGGATTCAACTGCGTGTGTATATTATTGATTGCCCTTGTGACAATGCACTGAGGTTGATTCTAGGCCGAAAGCGATCGTCATCAGAGGTGGGATTGCAGCAGACGCCGGCTACATCTCTTGCCATCAGACTGATCTTCTGTGTTCAGATATCGAGCTCCACCTTCAAGGACGACGAAAGCTCACGGTTTCGAGGCGGTTCCAAGTCAAGATCTCTGTGGGAGACACGTCACGCCTAACAAAGGTAGCAAAAGAATCCAAGAACCGGACCTCTTGGGATGATATACTGTTTTTGTGAGTCCAATCCCGTCAGCGTGCGCTAACCAATTAAATACTGTCAGCGATGGGCATGATAATTCCATCTTTCACGTATGGGTTTACCAGAAGTCCCACATCGGGAAGGATCAGCTGGTCGGAGGTCTCACTGACACCATCCGTGGAGTATTGACTAAATCGGACAACGGAGGTGAGAAGGCATGTTTTGTCACATGTTCAACTGACTTGATCTCCGTGACCAGTGCTTGAACAGGCTCTTTCCAAGGATATCGCTAATGCGGCCGATCTTTCGGGGATGACGATCAAGTTTGCGCTCACTGCTGAGCCATTGAAAGACGTTACTGCTGAAGAACGTCAAGCTGTAAATTCTGTCGCTAAGGCGACGGAATTGGTCGGCGCGGTCAGCTCCACACCCGTCGCCATTGGTCTCTTGAGCTCGGCCGTCGATACCAGTACGAACGTTGCGACCCAAGCACAGAGGTTCGATACTACATGGGGCGTTCTGTTGCAGAGATTGGAACTGTTTAACAAGATCGTAGCCGATATCGCTCAGGTATGTGGTATTCAGCCTCTCGACTCCCTCACGGTCTGAATGACATCCAGGTTCACCCGTATACATCGCTCGCATGGTCTGTCATATCAGCTGCGAACCAAGTAGTCCCTTCTCTTTCTCGTTATCTCTACTATTGCTGATACTTCACACAGGTGCTCGTCAACCAGAAGGATCGCGACGACCAGATTATTCGTCTAGCCAGCACGATGAGCGATATCTTGTCATTCGTTCACGACGCCGGGATCTTGAAGACAATCGAGGCGCACGTCAAGACGGTCACACTTCTAATACAGCAAGTGACAGAGTGTGGTTACTTCATTACCGAATATGCGAAACAAAAGAGCTTTTGTGGGTCATCATCGTATCAATAGTATCCTGGGTACGCCTGATGGTGATGGTCATATTTAGGGATCCGGACGGCAAAATACACGCTGTCGGATATCGATACCAGGATTGCAGAATATGAGAACAAGCTACGCGAACTCAAGACCGCGTTTCTGGAGGGTGTTACAGTGCAGATGGGTATTACCGTCGTTCATATGATGAATGTGGTGAACCACACTGGTATGTCCGACGGCTTGGGGCTCCGGTCGGATATTCACTGATTCTGGAACATAGCGGAAGCTATTGATCTGAACGACATACCGTATGCGTTTGGCGCTAGGTATTCGGAGGAGAAAGGATGTTTGTCAGGGACGCGGGAGACCTTCCTCCGTGAGATATGCGACATTCTCAATAATCCCGATGAAAACGCCCCGCGAGTGTGCCTTCTCACCGGTGTTGCTGGATCGGGGAAATCTGCGGTCGCTCATTCGATTGCCCGACTGTACGACGGTCAAAAACGCTTGGGCTCATCGTACTGCTTCTCTAGCACCGACGTCGCTAGGCGGAACCCGCAAAATCTGTTTAGCACCATCGCACGCGATCTGGCGGACCACAGTCCTCAGTACAAGTCCGCCCTTTGGAGTGTCGTGAAAGATAACCGAGCGCTTCGCACATCCACGTCACCCTTGGAGCAAGCTGAGCAACTCATTGTCGAACCTAGCGAGCACCTCCATGCTATCGGGCCCCTGGTGGTTATCATTGATGCCCTTGACGAGAGCGGTGATCAAGCGGGTCGCCGACAACTTCTGCGGGCTATTTCCAAGCAAATCACTGAAAACCGCCTTCCAGCAAGCCTTTGCTTTCTGATCACCACTCGCCCAGAGAGTGACATCCTCTCCATGCTTCCTTCCAGCAAACACTTGGTCCACAAACAAATGAGTGATGTTCCTCTCGATGTTGTTGACAGAGACATCCAGAGGTTTATACAACATTCCCTTCACCAATACAGTGTAGAACTTGAGTCTTCTTGGCCAAACCAAGAGTGGTGTCAGTTGCTTGTCCACCAGTCCCAACATCTCTTCCAGTGGGCATCTACTGCCTGTAACTTTATTGAATTTGGTGCTGTTGGGCTCAGTCCTTGCAAACAACTGAAGATACTGCTGCACCATCCCAATCATGCCACTCTCCATCCTCTAGACAGTCTCTACCAGACAATACTAGGCCAACTGTTTACCTTCAATGAGGCACAGCAATCCTTTCGAAATGTGATGGCAGTTGTGCTTGCACTCAAGGAGCCCTTGTCCCTCAAATCCCTTTCTGCTCTTTTCAAGTCAGATATATATCAAGATATTCAAAGTATCATCAAACCCATGGGATCATTGCTTGCTGGTGTCTTTGATGAAGAGAGGGTTATCCAACCACTTCATACTTCATTCCATGATTTCTTGCTGGATGAATCTCGAAGTTCAATCTTTCATGTTCAAATCCATCCCCAGCATTCTCTTCATATTGGAAAAGCATTGCTTGGTTGCATGGAAAATATGCTCAGGTTCAACATTTGTG